>JAHBCN010006818.1:0-46688 GCA_019359885.1 Listronotus oregonensis
GTCCAAACCTTAATTTTCACCTATTGTTTTTCAGTTTATATTTAGTCGACAGCAGAGACTGTCAGCAACTATTTATAGTGCGGAGACGTGACGATAAACGTTTCCCCACCAACGACTTGGTCGTGACGAAACGAAACACTGATTATTTTTATTTCCTGAGCCATACGTTGCCGCATTGATTATATTTCTACATCTTTGTTAAATTTACCTCAGTCTTTTGTAAATATTTATGCCCGGTTTTATAAACAGGTGTTAACTTTAATCTGAGATTTAATCTAGGATGAGTACGAAGATGACTCGTTTTATAAACCGAAGTAGGTGTTAACTCTACCCCACCGTTCTAGCCGGGGTAACTCGAGAATCCGGTGTTGGATCATGCGCAAAATGGTCATCAGGGCATTTTTTTACGGATTTTTGTTGACAAATCGAAATTAAAACTTCTCTTATTCATGATGAAAATATCTGGATAAAATACACAAATTATAGATCACAGAAAACATATAACCGATATCCGTAAATATTTACAAATTTCAAAAATGTAGGGTTAAATCAACGGCAATTCTTCTTCTTCCTCTTTTTTTGATAACCAAATCAACGATTTTGCTAGATTCGTATGACTGCCTAATCCTAGTGTTAACACTAGAGTTACCCCAAGATGCTTAACACCAGCCTATAAAACCGGGCGTTAATGAAATAAATGGTAAATATTTAATGAATCATATTTAAAAAAAAAATTATGACAGAGATATGAAAGTAGAGTTTCTCAAAGTATGTTCCGCAGAACCCTGGGGTTCCACACGACTTCGGCAAGGGTTCAGCGAAAAGAAAATAATACTCTGAGCCCAGAATCCTGATTGGATTTTCGACTTATGTATTACCGAAAAATAAGTATCGCATGCAATAAGCTGGACGAGAAGCCCGATATGAGACTGCTCCTTTCATCACTAAGACCCAGTTGCAGCTATAGGATTTTCAAAAAATTTTATCTAAAAAGTGAGACACACATCAAAAATATACCAGATGCTAGTGGGCTTAAGGGGAACACTTTGGTAAAGCGATTTTTCGTCCTGGCATCGTAACGGCCTATGAGTGGGATGTGTTTCGCTATCGTGGTCCGTCATGACCTCCACGATAGAGGTATTTGTTGGCGTTCTGCTGGAGAAGGACCCTGAATCCCTCCTCTGCTCCCTTCTTGAGTTTTTATTTTTATTTCCTTGGTCGTCCATAAGGATCCCACGAGTAAGGGGGAAGAGCTCGTCAGCGCCTGCGGTGCCCCTGCACAGGCGTAAGGCTATTTACTCTGGGAGGTCGCCCTGTATCCCAGAGGCTCCGTTCATGATACCTTTGGACACCGGTGCCATCCATCCTTCGGTACGGGTAGCATAACTCCACTAGATTGGGGTTTGGATCCTTCTTAGTCTGGTTCCTCCTCTTAGGCCCTCCCGCATGGGTGGCCCAATCGGTCTGGCTCTAAAAGTCATTGGAACACGCAAGCCCGCTCACCCGGCTGTTGCCTTCGTCAAGGTGAGGATCCTTCGAGCGGTGTGTCATCACCCAGATTTCAAAAATTAATTCCAATAAATAAAAAAGTTATGGACTGTTACATATCCGCTGTGTCACCCGGTATATATAATATTTTACAAAAAAATATTAGTCCTAGTCCTTAATTTAATTTTGTAAAATTTGCCTAATCCCATAACTTTTAAGCAAAATGTTTCAGGAACTGCTTCGTTAGCAACACCATGAAGATTTAACTTTAAATGGTTAAATCTGAATAAACTAACTTAAGTTGTAGCTTTATATAACAAAATAAATCAAATAAATGATGCTTCATTAAAAACGCCTTCGTGTTTCCTACTTTTATGATACGCCTGTATAAAATATTCAATATTTTTTAAATATTCGCCTTTGCAATACATTTTTGACATAAAGAGATCAGTTAAGCAAAAACTTACTTTATTACCCTATTGTTGGGACACCATGTACTAAATTGTTTTTAGGCTTGTTAAACGGTAAAAGAATAATTCAGTAAGCTAATTTAAAAACAATGTTATTTTGTTTTTCCTTTTATTTGTTCGTATGTTTTTGTTTACGATTTACATTTAGTGCTCACATAATTATTTTACGTAAATTGTTGGAACAATCTAAAGCTGTTAGTCTAGTCGAGAAGTGTGTTTCCTGCGAAAAATAATTAAAAGGCTTCGAAAAATATGAGCAATAGCTCATTCGACGAGGAATGCAAACCTGAGAAAGGCGTTTTGAGGATTTTTTCTGCCAATAAAAGTTGCAATTGTTATTAACAAAAAACGAAAAAAAGAAGCCCTTTTCAAAATAAAAAAAAAATCAATAAAAGATAGTGGAAACTGCAAAAAAGATCCTTGAAGAGGAGGAAATTTCCAAAAAAATTTTAACTTCCGAAATTCTATCTCCATTATTTATAATTTTAATGTAACGCTGAAATTGGGCCTCCGCGCCACATTTTTGGTTGCGCGCTCGGAGTCAAAGCCGAGTACGTTACACCAAAGATAATACTACTACGGATAAGATGAACCATTCAATGCTATATTTTTGATACCCCTAATGGACTTTGGCTAACGCGAGCCGATGTCCATCGAGAGATTTTCGCGCTATCCTTGAACGAAAGTTAAACATTGTTGCCGGCAGGCCTTTACTATTGGCGTGATGAAACGCAACTAGAAAAAACACAATCCGTTTAGCCGCCCGCTTTCGCTACTTCGTGTTCCGAATAAGGTAGAAGCGACAGACATTGGCAATGTCGCACGGTTTGTTTCGCTGGGGCAGGGGTTACCGACTTAATTTTATTCGCATTTACGAAAGCATTGATATCTTCGAACTGATTCAAAACGCCCCATTTAAATGAACCATCTATTCGTACTAGTATTATCTTTGGTTACACTAAATAATTCTTTATTTTCTAGGTATTCGATATTAATTGAATTAAAAAACTATATATGGTGATTCAGAACATTTCAAAGAATTTATTTCCGTTGAAAATGTAACTTAAAGTTAATTTTCCTAACAAGTTGGACAATTGCTAATTAACAAAATTGTTTCGAAATTCATTGTACATTAAAAAATATGTTTAAATAATTGTCGTAAAAATTTTTCGCTTCGTGGAGCCCTTCTTATATACACACTTAACATAAACACCACATAAAAGTTTAATAAATTTTAATCCTTTGTTTATAATAATTTTATAACTTTGACAATATTATTCTGATTTTTCATTTTTTGTCAAAGTTTTAAAATTATTATAAAAAAAGGATAACATTTTTAAAAACTTTTATGGCGTGATCTTGTCGAGTATGTACATAAGAACGGCTTCACGACGCGAAATTTTTTTACGACAATTATGTAAACATTTTTTTAATGTACAATGAAGACAAAATTTCTAAATAATTTTTTTAATTAACCATGGTCTAACTGGTTAAAAAACTAACTTTAAGTTAAAAGTATTCTGAAAACACCATAAATTTTAAATTATTATTTAATACCTTCAAAAGAATTATTTAGTGTGATGTACTCGGTTTTGACTCCGAGCGCGCAACAAAATGTATTGCAGGGAGGCCCATTTTTAGCTGTAAATTAAAATTTTAAATAATGGAGATAGAGTTTCGGGAGTTGGGATTTTTTGATCAAAAATTTTCTCCTCTTCAGGATTTTTTTTATAATTTTCCCTATCTGTTATGGCTTTTGAGTTATCATCAAAAATTAAAATTACTTTTTTTTTCGTTTTTTGTTAACTTTAATTACAATTTTTATTGGCAGAAAAAATCCTCAAACGCCTTTCTCAGATTAGCATTTCGCGTCGAATAAGCTAATGCTCATATTTTTCGAAGCCTTCTAACTATTTTTCGTAGGAAACAGACTTCTCAACTAGACTGTGTGTTTAGATTGGACATAAGTACTAAAAATTGTATAAAAAACTTATTTATTTTCGAAATCATAATACGAATTGTCATACTTTTGATTCCCTATTTTCGCCCAGTTCGGCATTGAAATCTCAGATGAGAGCAAAGAGAGCAGATATTTATGTCGCAAGGTCATGCAGTAAATGATCTGCTAATAGAACACGTGACCATAGGCGTGCGCACAGTGGGTGCCGTGGGTTCCGTGGCACCCCCACCAGTCTGAAAAAGATTACTGTATTTAGGCCTGGTACTTTCATTAACGGATAACTATATTGTCCAGATATTTTCCATGGTTACAATTGCCACAACAATTGTAATTATGGAAATTATTCGGTAAATAATTTTATCCGTTAATGAAAGTACCAGGCCTTAAAATATGAAAATTATTATTTGATAAGGTTCGATTTAAAAATTACAATCCTTAGATTCAAATGTATAAAATGTATCGTATCCAGTTTTATTCACTTCAATATTATTATTATTATTATCTCGGCACCCACACCAGCTTTAGCCTGCGCACGCCAATGCACGTGACATGATGGATGGAGGCCAAAGGAGCAAAAAAATCTCAATGAAGAACTTGGCCTTTGTATGCAGAGACACAATGTGTTGATTATAACTCATATACAGGGTGATTAATGAGGAAATGTCAATATTTCAGGTACGTATTCAGGGTCCAAAAATAAAAATGAAAGTCTATACAAATATGAGTCCGCAAGGCCCTTCGTTTCCGAAATACAGGGTGTTAAAAGTTTTTTTTAGAATTTTTTTTTAAGTTATTAAACCTAGCTTAGGTTTTGCTGAACATGATTAAGGAACAATAATTTTATTGAAAAATAAAATACATATTGTTTAATTATACATTTTGTCTTATTTTTATTTAAAGTTTGTTATAATAAAATCAGATGCGTCGTAATTTTTTTAAATCCAAATATCTCGAAAACGGTTGCTTATATTAACTTTTAACAGGTATACCATTTTGACGTAAACATGAAAAAACATTGATTTAATTTACTTAAAAATGTAATACAGGGTCGTACCAAAAAGTTGTGATTGTTCAAAATAGTAAAAAGACGTGTAGGTGGCACCCCTACAAGTAAGAGCCGTACTAAGATTAGATTCGAATCCGTTATACCAAAAAACCCCCGGATACCAATTTTTACTCCAATATTTACATTGTCATAGATTTTATTTAAAAAATAGAAAAAATAACTAAAAACTTTAACACCCTGTATTTCGGAAATGAAGGCCTTGCGAACTCATATTTGTATAGACTTTTATGTTTATTTTTGGATCCTGACTACGTACCTGAAGTATTGACATTTCCTCATGAATCACCCTGTATACATATACCTTTTATGTATTGAATTTTTTCAGTATAAATGATAAAGTACCACATATCGAACAAATATTTGATTACTTTAAGCTACATAGCTTAATAAAATGGCATGGTAAAAAAATTGGAATAAATATAAATAATATTCAAAATAATTAATTTCTAGGCGTGCAAAGTTTCTTGGCAAAACTGTAATGCACAAATTAGCATGAGGAATGCCCTTAATATTTTTATTATTTTAAAAAGGTTCATTGTCACTACCTGCCCTTTCGCCCCTTTTTTTTTAAATATAATAAATAATTATAATTACAGAGCAAGCACTTAAAAGCAGAAAAAGCGTAGCTATTTCTAAAGACTGTTTAATGTAAATAATTTCATCTCAGACGCCTATATTTAATAAATAGTTTATTAAGGATTAATTGTGAAGTTCGCGTTCAAAACCAGTTATATCCGCTTTTTCCACAAAATCATGTTTTGACGGTTTAACAATGATCAATGATATATATGGGGTCTGTCGACTTCCTTCCTCATTTTGTATTAAAAAAGAACATAAACTATTTATATATGTAAGAACTTGCAAAAAAAAAACAAGCTGAAAAAGCGTGAAAAATCATGAAAGTAAAATACATGTCTCATTTGTGTTCAAAACCAGTTATATCCATAATTTTTTGGCCCAAAATTGTTAATTTTTTTTTTAAAAATTGGTGATGCTTTTTGTCAAACTAGTTTAAACAAAATTGCGTTCACAGAATTTTACTTTGTTTCATGTAAAAATATGAAGGGTTTTTCTCGTTTTCTGAAAATTTTACAAAAGTGAATATAACTGGTTTTGAACGCGAACTCCTTAATTAATGTTTAATAATAATTGTTAACTCATGTTGATCATTACTATGACATGATGGATGGAAGCCAAAGGAGCAAAAAAATCTCAATGAAGAACTTAGTCTAGTACAATGTAACAAAGTTTGAGGTATTTACTAATTATTTTCTTTAATTATTTAAATTTATATTTCGTATTCTAATTACATTTGACTATTCACGAGATTCGAAAAGCTTGTACAAAAAGGATGTTTTTTTTTTAACTGGAACCCTTTAAAAATTTTATTAGTATTGGGGAACTCTAAAAGTTAAACACAAAATCTATTTATGTATATCTTATAATAGTATGTCTCTTTTTCTACCTAATTTATCCAAAACTTCATTTTTGGATGTAAGTATAAAAATATTTTTAAGAATGAACATCAATGCTAAACCGTTGTGTATTTGTCAAGTTTTCTAGGTACTTCCTTAAATGTTTTGAAGAAGAAAATGTTCACCCGCAACTACGCGCCGTGGTTAATTGATTTAAGCAGAGTTGGTTGGTGCCCATATTCTACACTGCAGCATATTGGCTTATTGCGTTTCTCTTTCTTATTATAAAAGCCCCCTTTCCTTAAATAGGCCCAGTAGATGTTTACGGGGAAGAGTACTTTATTTCCGAACAGTATGTTTTTTTTTGTATATTAATGCTTGGCAGTTGTATATCCTGCGTATAGTCCAGGAAACGAACCATTTTGCCTAACAAATGCATAGAATGACTTGAAATTTTGACAGTAGATAGAAAATAGTCTAAGGATCAAAATCTATATTATGCTGAGGGGCGCCTTTACTTTGGGGGTGGTTGCCAAACCATCTCATGGGTCAAATTTTTTTAAAATATTTTGACGATAGAAAAATGATTTCTAAGCAAAAAATGACCTATGCATTTTTTTTTGTAAAATGAATACATTTCGAGTTATTCGCGATCAAAAGTCGGAGTTTTTCGTCGATAAAAATCAAAGTTTTTAATCGTTTTTTTGCAAATAACTCGATAATTATGGATTTTATCGAAAAAACTGTAAATAACAAAATTGTAGCTTTAAAAAAATCAAATAATTTTTTTTTTAATTGCTGTGGGACCAATACAAACCAAGTTGTGGTTTGTTAAAAGTTAGCTGTTATTCATCAAACACAAAATTTAAGAGTTTCAAAGGCAAATAACGCAAAATCTACGTATTTTCCGAGAAAAACTACGTAGATATATCATAACACTTGACTGAATTGTGATTAAAATATAAGGTTAGACCAAAATTTTTTGAGTGCAAAAATCTTTGAAAACAACCCCCTAATTACTACCCTAATTAAAATTAGTCGTAGCCCCCTTTTCCAATTCTCTTTACCTATGCATTATAAATGCATTCTAAAATTTTAACCGATTTAAATTGCTTAATTTTGAAAAAATGGAGCTGCAAGTAAAAATCAAATATCAAAATGTTAGTAAAATTACCTTTTCTTGAAAATAACTCGAAAATAATGGAGATACGTAAAAATTACTAAGGTATCAAATTGAAGCTTTTTGAATAACATTTTTTTTTTCTAATTTACTGTATGACGGAAATTAAGTGAAATATAAACGTTCAAAACATGTGTATATAGACAAGCACTAACTTGTTTCACCCCTTTAAAAAAGAAAGGGTTTTAAACAGTTCTAATATATGGGACCTTATAGATCTTGGAAAAACCAATAAAATGATTTTTAAAGAACTTTTTGTCACAAAAACTAAACAAGTTATGTTTAAAAATTTAATTTTTTGGGGCATTCTAAAAGCGATTCGATACATTTTTTAAAAAATCTGCGGTTTTGTACTATTTTTTGCAATGTAAGATTGTAAGGGGTGGGTTTTTGAGGATTAAAAAACTACAAAATTAAATCAGTAATATTTTTGAGCAGTCACATTTCTTAATTACAACTCTGTGACAATATGTTATTTTTTCTTGGGTAAACATTTTTTTTATTTAATCATAATATGAGTTGATTTTCAAGGATTGAAATATATTAAATAATGTTTCAAAGAATTAAATACTTATTTTTCAATTTATATGAGCCCAATTTAATGTGACTTAAGCTTTAATATAAAAGTTTTGAAGGTTTTTGCAATAAGGGGGAGTTTTCACCCCTAAAAAATAAAAACCTACCAGCAAAATGGAGATTTAAAAAAAAAGGGTAAGTTAAGCTTAATCCCAAATTTTCATGCAAATCACTGTGATAATATATTAATTTTCTAGGGTAAATAATGTTTTTAAATCATAATGAGGGTTGATTTTTAAGGGCTGAAATATTTCAAATAACGTTTCAAAAAAGAAAATACTACTTTTTCAACTTATTTAAGCCAACTTTTACTCAACTTAAGCTTTAAAGTATTTGTAGGTTTTAGCAATAAGTGGGTAGTTTTTACCCCTAAAAAATAAATAAAGGCATAATATAGATTTTGAAGAGGAGGGTAAGTTAAGCTTAATCCCAAATTTGCATGCAAATTTATGCATTTTTAAAAAATTGCCAGTTTTTGCACTTTTTCAGCTTTGTTTTCTGAACTAGTAAGTCTGTTTCCTTCTCTTTCTTTTCTCCGTGTCTGCATGTTGTGGAACTGTTGTGTATGCCCAATTTCTGCAAATGTTTCCTCAAATGACAAACTACTAACTGCATTGTTTATTTAATCCCACGGATGGGAAAGTTTATAAAATTCGACCAGTTTTTAAACGGTTTGTAGTTTGCCAGAAGGGTTCTAAATTTAAATATTTGAAGGAGATTTGTTTGACCAATTTATCGTCAATAGCCCAAATAGTTATGTAAAAGAAAGGTATAAAAATACTTTTTCTGTAATATTGCTGAAAAGTGTTGGAAAAAAATTATTTTCTAACAATAAGAATCTGTTATCCTGTAGTTCTTGGCCCAAACCGTTCAATATCGTGTTCTTTACAAAAATGCCATATTTTAAAGAATTTATTAAAGTGAGGATTATTGTAAATGTGAAATTAAACGGTGTTTAGTGAATTTTTTTATTAAAGCCATACATCCAAACGATTTCTAGGAAAGATCGAACCGCCCCCTCCTCCTGAATACGCCATTGGTGCTAAGGAAATTGGTCGTATGACATCCACCACTGGGTGTGTCATTCATCGACGCTTGGGCCCTATTCTCACGGCGCTACACGACATCAATATGACATGCAAGCGATATATCGCTAGAATGTTGCCGCCGTGTATTTGCGATACGACCTGTTGGAATAAATGTTATTGAAAACGGCCGCTGAATGAGATATTATGTAGTCTCGTTTGAACGGTTCGTATTGGAGACATTTTTTTGTTACCTATCCTAAATGTCTTGTAGAAGTCGCATAGCGCCATGAGGCGTATTCCCGTTTTTGTGTTAAATAGGAAACCAAGAATGTCGCAAATTCAACACGGATTTGTGACTTATTCCTACACTACAAAACCGTGTCAATTTTACGTCTACTAAGCACGGTTTTGGGATAAGTACAACGCGTATTTATTCTACAAACCCGTGTTTAGTTTATACGGCATTCGATTAACCTCTTTTTTAATTTAGTTTGTTAATGTTTAAAAATAAAAATATACAAATTATAAGTCCACTAAACAAAGAACAATAAATTTTTTATCAACTTATTAAAAAAAAACAAAATATCTTTTATTTTCGTTATTTATAACTAAGGATTAGTTTTAAATTTGTATATTTGCTTTCAACGTAAGCTTGATTTATATTGGATTTTTTAACAGTTACATTAACGTTTCCTTAACAGTAAAAAAAGATAACTTTAAAGAATATAATAAAACAATTACAGTAAACAAAACAGCAATAAAAACCCTTTGTTTTAAAGAATTGCTGTTAAAGAAATGTTAATGTTACTGTTAAAAATTCCAGTATAAACTGAGCTATATCTAGTATATTACACGGTTTTGTACAGTCAATACGTCTGTATACTTTTTCCAAAGAAATAAAACAGTCTGGTGGAATAGTCACCTAGAAGGTCTTAGATCCGAGGTGAGAAGGCTATTTAACAAGGCCAAACTCAACCAAGACTGGGTAACGTACAAAACGAAACTTACGCAGTACAACAAAGAGATCCGCAAGGCGAAAAGAATTTCCTGGGAACAATTCTGTGAACAAATCACAGAAACCCCGGAATGCGCCGGGAAACCACAGAGTCCTCGCAAGAGAAGGTACTGCGAGTGCTCCCGGCCCCCTAAAAAGAACGGACGAGGCCTTCACGAGCACTAACAAGGAAACCCTAGGGCTATTGATTAACACCCACTTTCCAGGATCAACCATAATTGACCAACCTCGGCCAAGAAAACAAGCCCGCAATCCCAGAAGACCCCTAAAGGAAGACTGGGATAAGGCAAAGGTGGTAACATATGAAAAAATCAAATGGGCCATAGGCGAGTTCCACCCATACAAGTCGCCAGGCCCGGATGAAATCTACCCCGTACTGCTCCAAAAAGGCATTGCCTTATTACTGCCGCATCTCTGCAACATTTTCGGAGCATGCATTGCCTGGGGCTACATACCAAAAATATGGCAAAAGGCTACAGTAGTCTACCTGCCAAAGATAGGCAGAATTTCAGACCAAACGCCTAAGTCATATAGACCTATAAGTCTATCCTCGTTCCTGCTCAAAACATTGGAAAAATTGTGGATAGATACATAAGGGATAACATACTATCACTATACCCTTTAAGTGATCGCCAGTATGCCTATCAATCAGGAAAGTCTGCGGACTCCGCTCTGGACGATCTGAGCAGACTCCTGACAAAGTCAATCGATGACAAAGAGATAGCGCTTGGCACATTTCTAGACATAGAGGGAGCGTTCAACAACGTTCCAACAGGATCGTTAATGAAGGCTCTTACACGAAGGAACATCCCGCACACCATATGCTACTGGATGGAGGCCAGCCTAAGAAACAGGGTCATTAGATCCACCTTGGACGAGGACACCATAGAAGCTGAGGTGGGGAGGGGCTGCCCACAAGGAGGTGTTCTATCACCATTATACTGGGCGATCCTAGTCGACGACCTTCTGGCAAAAATGGCCAAAGAGAGGTTTCACTGCCTCGGCTACGCAGACGACATAGCCATCGTAGTTAGAGGTAAGCACTTAGACTTTGTTTCAGAAAGGACGCAAAACGCACTGAACATCGTAGACGAATGGTGCAGGGAGGAAGGTCTGTCGGTTAATCCACAAAAGACCGTTATTGTTCCCTTCACAAAGAAAAGAGCACTAAGGGCACTCAGATGTCCAAAGCTCAATGGAGTGGGGACCACACCTCAACAAACTTGTTCAGAAGGCAAAAATTGCCCTCGGGAGATGTCGCAGACTTTGTGGAAAAAGCTGGGGACTTAACCCAAAGATGAACATGTGGTTGTATAAAATGATAATAAGACCCTTGATAACCTATGGTTCAGTTGCCTGGGGGGCAAGGGTCTCACAGACCGTAGCAATCAGACAACTTCAAAGTGTGCAAAGGCTAGCATGCGTATGCATCACGGGAGTTATGAGAACAACTCCAACCGCAGCCCTGGAAGTGCTGCTAAACCTGCCGCCACTCCACATCTACATACAGGGGCAAGTAAAGGCTGTACTCTATAGGCTCCAAGGAGGTCAAAGTCCAATTATAGAACACCGAAGGACTCCAAGATAGATAGAGGAGGACCAAGAGGTCAGCTCATTGTTTGAGATGCCCTCAGACAGGACAACCCCTCGTTTCATCTTCAATAGACACTTTCGTATTGTCATACCAGATATGGAGGACTGGAAGGGAGGCCCTCCAATCAAAGCCGATCATATCTGGTATACAGATGGCTCCAAGACCAACAAGGGTGTAGGAGCTGGCATCTATGGAGATAAGCCTAGAAAAAAGATAATCTTAAGTCTCGGTCAGCACGCCACGGTTTTCCAAGCGGAAATCGCAGCAATAGTGCATTGCGCCGTGAGGATTAAAGAAAAAGGGAGTAAAGGAAAAAATATCGTCATTTACTCAGATAGCCAAGCGGCCCTGAAGGCCATCAGTTCCCCAAAAGTTAAATCCAAACTAGTCGGGGACTGTATACAGGCCCTGGAAAAAGTCGGCTTGACAAACAAACTTACGGTAGCCTGGGTACCAGGCCACGAGGGCCATCCAGGCAACGAAGAGGCCGACGACCTAGCCAAAAGAGGATCAGCCGCGGAAATGATAGGCCCGGAGCCATTCTGCGGTATCTCGGCAGGTCTCTTCAAAGCATCTATAAAGAGTTGGGTAGACAGACAGTTTCAAAGCTGGTGGGTACAAACACCGGGACAACGACAGGCAAAGCAGTTCATTAAGACCTGCTCGGCCAAGTTTACATCGGACCTACTGAGCCACAGCCGTAAGGTCGTAAGGATAACGGTAGGTCAACTAACAGGACATTGTAAACTCAACAAGCACCTGGAAAAAATAAACCTGGTGGAGGATAGCCTTTGTAGGTTCTGCCAGGAGGCTGAAGAAACAGCCTTACATGTGTGGTGCCATTGCGAAGCACTATGCAGTCTTAGGTTTACTAGGCTTGGGGAGAAGCCAAAACCGGCAAGTTATATGGAGTGGCCAGTGTCGAGACCCTGGAGTCTAGTTAAGAAGACGGGCTTGGACAAGGTACTCTAAAGAACGATAGGAGAAACCACAATAAATCTGGTAAGGTTGCAGTGGTGGAGGTCATTTTTCGCCATCTCCGCTCAAATAATCTAATCTAATCTAATACTTTTTCCAAATCCGTGCTTAGTAGACGTGAACTCGACATGGTTTTGTAGTGTAGAAATAACCCACGAATCCGTGTTGACTTTGCGATTTACAGCTCGTTCACACGGCGACGATTCGTCTTTTTTTCGTATCATTATTTATAACGAATCGTTGTTTTTGCGGTATTACCAATCGTGAAAAATGTCGGATTCGTTAAGGACGCGACATTCGTCGTTGTCATTACTTGGTTTGCAACTTAAGGTTTCCGTGTTGAGTAGGAAATACGCCGCCGCGAGGATAGGGGCTTAGAGAGATCATAGATAACCTAACTTTCTATTGAGGTCAGTGACAATAGGGACAATAAAAAAACACGTAAAATGTTCTAGTAATGAGATTTTGCTAAATTAAGTTATGGAAAAAGACGCGGTTTACTGATAATAGGCACGTGAACCATACTGCGTATGATAGTAATCATCTTTTGTCTTTATTGGAGGCAATATGACTTCGCAACGCTATATCCAGAAACTACGGGATTCTTATTTTCTCTTATTTTTCAACGCTTAAAATATTTATTTTTCACCGAAATAAATGTCGGTCCGCACGTAACTAGATGGATTACCTCAAAAACGACTAATAAGTAATTACAAATTTTAGCGAATATAATTAAATGTTTTTGATTTTTATTTTATTTTCTGGTTTCTTTGTTATGGAGTAAAGTTCTCGAAGCAAATATATGCTCTAATTTCGGTAAGAACAAATTAGGCAGATTAAAAAACTATATATTTTAACAAAATAATAGGCGTAAACATGACCTATAGGTGTTGGGGTTCACTGAAGTCTGTTATTAATTAATTATTTTCAACTGTGTTTTCACACGTGTAGTTTAAGTAACATCAAGAAGCTAACTTAATTAGGTATAAGTAATTTGTAACGTAAGCTAATTATTATG
Organism: Listronotus oregonensis; assembly: GCA_019359885.1. NCBI lineage: Eukaryota > Metazoa > Arthropoda > Insecta > Coleoptera > Curculionidae > Listronotus > Listronotus oregonensis. The sequence continues at coordinate 13,789 of JAHBCN010006818.1, forward strand.
CAGAGTTTGTCATGAGTTTCCATTAGAACTTTACGGTGAAGGACGTTTAGTGTTATTGTAATATTTTAATGTCTGATTTTTTTCGGTATGCTTATTTACTATAAAATAAAATACCTAATCAAGTTTCGGTGGTTAGTCTACCACCGTGAATCCGCCAAAACAATATTTATAGAACATATCATTTTTACAAAAGTGATAAAACTAAAAAAAAAGTATTAAAAAAAATCAGGTTCAATAATAATTACTAGGGCTGCACCGGAATTCCGGCGGTACCACTAAATCCGGCCGATCCGGCTAGTTGGCCGAAATTTTCGGTACTTTTTGGAAATGTTTAGGTTTTAAATTTTTAATATAATTTAAATTTAAATATATTCAAAAATAAAGAAAATTATTTTAAGTTTTTTTTAATTGGTACCTACTTACCTATTGTTATGTCGTTAATTAATCACAAATAAATTTTTTTTGAACAAAATATATTTTCTTTCCAAAAATTACAAAGCATAAATAGTAACTAAAAACATTATTAACAGCCAAATCCTAACAGCAAAAATAACAGCCAAATTCCCTGTCATGGATAAGTCTTATAAGTAATACAGTTTACATGAAAAATGAGTGAGAAACTTAGTATTCATAATTTATTTTATTAATATTATATATATATATATATATATATATATATATATATATATATATATATATATATATATATATATATATATATATATATATATACATACATATACATACATATATATACATATATATACATATATATACATATATATATATATATATATATATATATATATATATATATATATATATATATATATATATATATATATATATAAAGTGAAGAAGGGGTGCGTATTTCCTTGCCTATGATAGACCGGCGGCTGTGGTTCCCCGACTTCTTTTTAATTTTTTTATTATTGGCAGGTGGCTGCTATTCTCCAATTGAATGAGTAGAATTGTTTTAATTTTGTTAATGCTGATTAAAAATTAATATTTAAATAAACAGTAATATCTATCTAGGTAAAATTAATGGTAATAAACACTGTGCATACTGTAGCTAGTTAAAAAAAAAAAGTAAAAATAAATCAGCCTCAATATTTTCAATGTTTTACGTATAAAAATAGGCATGCACATAAATTTTAAATTAAGGTCTTGATCCGGCCGGAATTCCGGCGATCCGGTCCGGCCAGCGGCCGGAATTCCGGTTCCGGCCGGATCGGTAAAATACCCGATCCGGTGCATCCTTAATAATTACCATACAGACTTATGCTTAATCGAAAACTTGGTTAGTAAAACTATTATAGTACTATATAAGTATTTTTTATCATAAAGGTTAAGGTAATGGGCGTGATGGCATTAAAGTACTCGCCCATTATACATTACAATAAGTATATAAAGACTATGTCAAAATAGTGTTATTGTAGAGTAAGAACCCTACAATTAAAGAGACACAATAATGGCTCATCGATAAAAATAGTAGAACAATTTGCTAGTTTCATGTGTTGCTTTTATGGATTTTCTGACTTGAAAAGTCATAAAATTAAAATCGCCAACCGTGTAGCACTGTAGTCATAAAATTAAAATCGCCAACCGTGTAGCACTGTAGACTATTAATTTTTCAAATTGTAAAAAAAACCATACATCTTTGAACGATTTTTAAGGATCTGCCCATAGCATACTTTCTTTTTAATCCGGAGGAAATAAATCCAGAGTACAGAACATATTTGGTAATAGGAATGAAACTTTAAAAATTTTCCCAATATCTTAAGCAATCGCAAAATTTTCTCAAAGGGCATTTCTGTAAATTTCAAGCCAAAAAATGTGATTTAACCATTGGCAAACAGATCCGAACTGTAGAACCGAATACGAAAAAAAAGATGCAAAAAAATTATTTATTTTAACATTTTTTATAAATAATATATATACATACAATATATATATATATATATATATATATATATATATATATATATATATATATATATATATATATATATATATATATATATATATATATATATATATATACAGGGTGATTCACGGTCGATGGTAGGTTAGACGTTTATGGAAAACGGGACGCAGAATTTTTCTGAAAATTTAGCTTCTTACATTTTCTTACCTGTTCTATTGATCTAAAATATTTTCAGCATTGCAACGTTGCCGCTTTTATCAAAAAGTCCTAGAAACTTTATTTTTTTAAGTGGAACACCCCCTAAATTAACATGTTTTTATATTCGCCCTTTTATTATAATACTTTTTTGTTAATATTGCCCAATACCTATCTCTATCGGTTTTCGAGATAAAAAATAATTTGTGTTAAACATGGTCCAAAACATGGCCATAATTAAACTTATGTAAATTAGTGCTCTCAATTCATGAAAAGTTGATGTTTTGGTGGTAGTTTAGACAGACCCGATGTATTCAATTTACACCGAGAAATCGACTCTATATCATACAGGGCGTGCTAAAATTACTATTATTTCCGTTATTCTTAAAAGGGGTCAAAAGATTATTTTTTCAAATGAAACCCCCTGTATATTACTTAATAAAATAGAAGATGAAGAAGAACGGTTTAAGATGATATATCATGTCCCTATACCTAAATCATCAAGATTGCTTAATAAAGCCGCTTTTTTGTGAAAAATTATTTTTTAAAGAATTTAATTTTAAGTAACCATGGAAATATCAAGCTTATGACAGTTTGGTGACTTTTATAAGTAACTTATAAACAGTTATTGAGGGTGTTTAAAAAAATCTCCCAAAGTAAACGCAAATATTGATTATTCAAACACGGACAATGCGATCAAATCATTGCCAGAAGTTGCAGAAAATTTAACCAAATGTATCCCGAATTAACACCAATGAACGAGAGGAAGTTTAAACGACTACAAAATTATTTCATTAACTATGGCTCAAATTTAAAAGCGCCTCCAACATTACCAAAACCTGTTACTTCAAATGAATACAATATTGTTAACGTTTTGGCATATTTTTATGCATATCCAGAAGCTTCAATTCGTAGTGCAGAAGAAGATTTGGGTGTATCATATACTTCAGTACAACGAATTTTGGAAAATCACGAAATGCATCCGTATAAATTTACTAAAGTTTAAGCCCTTAAAGCGGAAGACTTTGAACGTAGAGTGCATTTTTGCGAAACCCTTTTAATATTTACACAGGAGAATCCAGAATTTTTGTCAAAAATAATTTGGAGCCACGAAGCAAAATTTACGAGGGATGTGATTTTTAATAGAAGCAATAAGCATTTTTGGGCTGATCATAATCCTCACGTGACAAAAGAAATGGGGTTTCAAGAAAAATTTGACCTAAATGTTTTCTGTATTTTAAAGAAGAAGATAAAATTAGCTTTTTTATTTATGATGACACACTCAATGCTGAGAGATATCTCGAAATACTAAGGACGATTGTTACCGATTTCGTCGATAATTTGTCTTTAGAGGAATATAGGAATTCGTGGTTTCAACTGGACGGAGCGCCAGCTCATTACACCCAGGAAGTTTCCAGGGAACTTTACGAAATGTTTGACGATCGTTGGTTTAGGCGCTTAGGGCCATGGGATTGGCCACCGAGATCACCCGATCTCACGCCGCTTGACTTTTTTTTATGGGGTGTTTTAAAAGAAAGGGTGTACATTACTCCAGTGCCTACTAAAGAAGAACTGCGACGGCGAATAGTGCGGTGTATTGAAAATCTGGATCCCAATCAAATTGAAAAAGCAACCACGAGTCTTGTACAAAAGCACATTCTAAAATTTTTAGAATGTAATGGACAACATTTCCAGCATTTATTGTAAATTTTTTTATTTTGTTTACAATTTTGTTATTTTTATTCATCTTAATTATGTTATTTTCTGTACTTTCACATGCTAATTGAATTATTTTGTAATCAAACTGTCATAAGCTTAATATTTCCATGGTTACTTAAAATTAAATTCTTTAAAAAATAATTTTTCAAAAAAAGGGGGTTTATTAAGAAAACTTGATGATTTAGGTATAGGGACATGATATGTCATCTTAAAGCGTTCATCCTCATCTTTTATTTTATTGAGTAATATACAGGGGGTTTCGTTTGAAAAAAGGGATCGCCCCCTTTTTAAAGAATAACGGAAATAATAGAAATTTTTTAGCACGCCCTGTATGATAGGGATTAAATTTCTGGGTTGTAAATTAAATACATCATGTCTGTCTAAACTACCACCAAAACATTAATTTTTCATGAATTGAGAGCACTAATTTACTTAAGTTTAATTAGGGCCATGTTTTGGACCATATTTAACACAAATTATTTTTATCTCGGAAACCGATAGAGATAGGTATAGGGCAATATTAAAAAAAAAGTATTATAAAAAAAGGGCGAATATAAAAACTTGTTAATATAGGGGTGTTCCATTTAAAAAAACAAAGTTTGTAGGATTTTTTGATAGAAGCGGCAACGTCGCAATGCTGAAAATTTTTTTAGATGGGTAGAACAGGTAAGAAAATGTAAGATGCTAAATTTTCAGAAAAATTCTGCGTCCCGTTTTCCATAAACGTCTAACCTCCCACATCGACCGTGAATCACCTGTATATATATATATATATATATATATATATATATATATATATATATATATATATATATATATATATATATATATATATATATATATATATATATATATATATATATATATATATATATATATATATATATATATTACTGTGACAGACAATGCAAATGATACTATTATTGATAATTCTACCAATAATGATTCTGAAATATATTTAATACACTATTCAAATATAGGTACAGTATCAGCCATTAAATCTTGGGCAATTCTTTTCCCCTTTTGTAGAATAGGCTTATGCTACCTTCTACTGAATATAAATACCTGTTGAAAAACCTAATAAAGAAACAGATGTCCGTTGTCAGTGTCTAAAAATATTTTTTTAAATACCAAACTTAACTTTAAATCAAAATGTAATTATTCATTATATTGAGCAGAGAGGTTGGCCAGAAAGGGATGATGCGAAAGAGCTTAACATCCCAAAGAGTACTATTTATTTTGTTAAAAAAATAGCAGGAAACACACTCCTTTGAGAGAAGAGCTGGAAGTGGTCGCCCCAAACTATCGAATTAAGAACAAGACAATAATTAATGTTTTAAGAAACCAACCATTTAAATATGTAGTTACAGAAAAAACGGAAAGCAATTTCCCAGCATCGGGTAGAACAACACGGCGAAGAATAAGGCAAATATTCGAATTGCGCTGCCACCCGGCAGCCTTAAAACCGTTTTTAACAAATGCAAATAAAGAACATCGCATTGGATTTGCTTTACAATTTTACTTGGAACCTCCGATTTTTTTGGGAAAATATAATATTCACCGATGAAAAAGTGTTTCAGTCGTACTACAATGGAATACTTAAGGTATACAGGCCTCAAGGAACACGATTTGATGAAAAATATACCCAAAAGAAGAAGTAGTGGACGATTTTCGGTAAATGTTTGGGGGTGGCTGAGTGCACAAGGACTTGGTATATGTTATTTTATCGAAGGAAAGTTCAATGCAAGATCTACTACAGAATATCATGCTTCCTTCTGTACTGGATCGATTTTCGGAGAGAAATTTTATCTTTCAGCAAGATAAGTGTCCCGTTCATACGGCCCGGCAAGTCAATGAATGGATGGACCAGCAGCGTATCAGGGTTTTACCGTGGCCCGCACGTAGTCCGGATTTAAATGTTATGGAAAATGTTTGGGGCTTATTAGTTAAAAAAATAAATGGGGAAAATGAGTTTAGGCCACAAAATGTAAACGAACTTAAGGATAAAATTTTAGAGGATGTTTAAGTTCGTTTGAATTTATTAAATTGTTAATTAATTTATTAGTTTGTTAGTTTTTATAAAATATAAATATTTTCTTTTACCTTTTGCTTTATTTATAGTAATTAAAACTAAAACAAGGTAAAAAAGAGCGATTTACAAAAGTTGTCAGAAAATTCAAAATTTGACTAATTTTTTGCCCAAGATTTAATGGCCGTCACTGTACATTCCAAATATATTACCTTAATATTATTATAACAATTAATTTTATAATTTCAGTTAATCATAAAAGTAATGTATATAAAAATGATTATGAAGATAGCAATGAAAATTTTAGGGATAGTGAAGATATGGATAAATATAAAAGTTTTATTTTTGCAATAAACTATTGCAGACCCAAATTGTGTTTATTTATCTTATAAATTAAAGAAATCTGGTATATTAATTATGATTAATTAGTGAAATATTTAACATGCATTTTTCGCTCGCTGATAATGTTGTTACTTAAAACTCTCTTTGTACATTATAGATTTGTATGTCAATCTATAAACCACCATTTAATGGTATAAACATTGATAAAATAATATCAGCAGAAACTTTCCTATTGTTATATAAATAGCAATATTTTTAGACTGTTAATATTAACAATTGAGGAGGTAGTAAATACATAAATTTATTTGTCAACCACCTACAAAGATTTTAACAGTCAAAATACTATTATTAAATTATTGTTGGCAGATACTTTGTAACGATTTATTTTCCAATCAGTTTTGAAAACTAATTTGCATAAAATATGGTACACAATATAATTAAATGGTAGACGTTAAAAGAAAGTTTAAGTTGTGTTTTTTGTATTTTTATAGTCTGTTCTACAATTCAGATTTGTCTGCCAAAGGTTAACACTTTAACTGCAAGGACAACTTATAGAAAAAATTGTACCGGGTCCTGTGGGCCAAGACGTTTTTTTGTTAATTACTCGATTTGTGGTTATTTTATGTAAAATTTATAAAACAAGAATAATGTCTTTTGTTAAAAAATAGTATGGACCTACGCCTAACCTAAATATACAAGGGGTAAAAAGTAGGATGCTGACGATTTTAATGTTGAATAGTAGAGCTCAAAACAAGTCAGAAAGTTTATATGACATATGTGTCAAAATTTGAGAGATTTTTGTCTAAACGATGTCAAAGTCATAAACTTTGAAAGCAGTTATTTCTGAAACCCTTAACAACTGGAAACTTTTGTCTTAATCGCTTATTAGTAACCACTACTAACCACAAGTAACCACAACTAAGTTTTAAATGTTTTAGTCTACAAAAGATAATAATTTTTTAATAATATTTCTCCCAGTTCAAAAAACAATTTGCAACAGAGCTACCCAGCATCTTTTTTGTGTAAAGTAAAGTCAGTTGTACATTGTGCTCACGGGTCCGGTGTCGATATTTTTGTTTGTTTTTAAATCGAGAAAATTTGCAGATATGTTTTAAATTCAAGACAAACCTAGTGCAAGTGTACCAAAGAGTTATGAAAACGAAATGTGTGCGACCGAGAAATCTTATTCTTTAAGGGAAATAAAGAAGTGCTGTTTTAAAGCATAATAATGTATTCTTATAATTGATATTAAGCAAATCTCTGTGGTAAGTACACTTATTTTTTTATTACAAATACAAACCAAACAATAATTGATTGTTTTTTACTTATATGTAATTCCAAATTAAATATCAAAATAAATTTCAAGAAGTTATTTTTATTATTTGTATGTAAATAAACATCTCCTTAAAAAAAGTGTAAATATGCAAAACCTCGCAAAAAACGTTCGACGTTCGACTCGCTGCAATGAAACGGGCACGGTGTTGTCAACATTTTTAAACTTTGAAAGGTCATATTTCGAAAAAAATTAATTTTTGACCCATATGTTCTTGGCTTTTTCAACTTGTTTTAAACTTCACTATCACCCATTAAAATAGTGAGTAGTGAGCATCATACTTTTTACACCCTGTATTCTCGTATAAATTAATTGCATACGTGGGTAAGCAAGGTACACAGGACCCCAGGCCCTGGATCTAAATGCTTATAAAACATGTGTCTAATATGTATGCACATGGCGGTAAATTAAAATTACCTGTGTCCATATATAAATGCAGTTAAAGTGTTAAATTACATTTTTTTTGGCTTAAAATTTACGAAATTTTGAGAAATTTCCGATAATTTAAGGTATGTCATTTTTATACAGTTTCATCCTCACTGCCAATTTTATGCTGTCCTTTGGATTTGAAAATATGTTTACGCCGGATTTTTTTTCTATACTATTGGTCCAAACTTAAAAAACGTTTTAAAATTTATGCTTTTTTACAATTGAAAAAATAAATATCCTACAGTACTACACGGTTGGCGATTTTAATTTTATGGCTTTTCAACTCAGAATATACATAAAAGAAACATAAAATTGGCAGATATTTAAAAATTGCTTATATTTCTAATAATAAGCCGTTAATCTAAAAGTTATTTAAAAATTAACTTTTTCATATTGCAACTGGTTAGCATCTAAAGTTGTTCTCATTATTGACTTTTTAGGTAAGATACACAGAGCAATTAAAAAAGGCATCAAAATGCATAAAAGAAAATCAAAAAATCTTTATCAGACACTTAAAATACTCGAATATCAACTTGCAGTAGCAGTATTGAAAAATTTGAGCCTGTATCGCAAAATATGTCACCATCTTAATTTCACACTTTTACCGTAAATTCTTGATCCGCAACACCTACGCTCCTTGGTAACGATTTTAAGTAAAATTTGATCTTAAATAGAACAAATTCCTAGTTGATTTGTATCTAATTTTTCACTAAAAATTGGTACTCCTATTCATGCACGAGGCAACAAATACACCCACAATTTTCCAATACTTACTCACAATGACCAACAAATTTTTTACTTTTAAACCACAAACAAGCAGGATAACTAGAGACTTGAGAAAGACCAGACAAGATGACCACCCCACCCATAAACCAATTTATCGCCGACTTTCCATCTACCAAACCCCCTATTATCAATAACTTTAAATTAAACAAGCCAATAAAATAACTAAAGTATGAAAGCAGCGTGCGAATGTGTGAGTAAATGAGAATAAGAATGTATGTAGAATAAATGAAGAACAAAACACATAAATTGCAGTTATGTCTACTCAGTACCTGTCAGTATCAAGTGGGTTTTTTGCCTAAATTTTTCCTACAGAAATATAAAGCAATTCTAAACATTATAACATACATGCAACAAACTATTTTAGAACAAAAAACAAACGATCAATCCATTATAAAGTCTCACGGAATAATGCTAAAAGTTTCAAATAGCATTCTGCTGCTGGCGACTCCAACTGAGCCCCTGTGCCTTGGCCGGGTCCTGTTCTTGTCAGCGGCTGGAAGTCCTACCCGTGACAAGAAAACGTAACATACTATAGTCTGTCTCAAAGTACACCGTGTTAGCTCTTGCCTTCATTTATGGATTATACCTGCCGACAGCAATAAAACTGCGGATCGGTAGGTATTAAAGGACAGAACATTAGGGACGGACTTTAATAATATAAAGATTTATAATTTATTGTTTATTTAGGTAAGTATAATCTTAAAATTACATTAAGAAATTAAATATATGCAAAGTTTTAATAAATTTATAACTGCATTATCTATACATAATCACATTTTTAATCTAAATATCTAAATCTAATTCTGTTTCACTATCATTGAGATTAATTACAGTAGGATTTATGTTGTTTTGGATAGAAATGTAAGAGTACTTAATTTTTATAATGTGCTGTAGTGAATTTTTCCAGCTCTTAACTGGTATGTTAGTAATTACATTTTTTATCAAATTTATAACACTGGGACTTAAAGTAGGTGTAACATTTTCTGCCCTGATCTTTGATTTTACTTGGTAAGGCCGTAAAACAGTATGCCCAGCCTGTTCAGCCAAATTATCACATACATATTGTTTTTTAATTGCATATGAATTTAGGACTTTCAAAAGATGCGTTTTTTGTAACTGAATTCAAAATAAATATCATTTTCTAAAAAATATTCCTGGATTGAACTTGATGAAGCTGGTGCTTTGTGTAGCAGACGGCTGTGGTAGCTTGCGTTATCCATGACAATAACACTGTTGTTTGGAATATTTTTTAAAAGATAATTTTGAAACCAGTGTTTAAAATGTTCTGCACTTGTATTCTCATGATAATCCAAGCTAGAATCTTTAATATTCTTTGCAGACAACAGCAAGCAGTTTGAGACAAATCCGTCTTCTGAACCAGTTTGTATTATGGTAATGCGTTTTCCTTTATTTGAAGGTGCTTTCGTCTGACAGTTTTGACTAGAATCAACCGATCATTTGAATACTGTGTCGTGTGTATCGAACCATGTTTCATCAAGGTAAATTATGGATCTGTTTTCTAACCTATATCTTTTAATTTCTTGAAGTTAATTAAATCTCCAAGTGCGTAATCTGTGCGATTCCATTACTACTTGTCTTTTGTCTATTTTGCGGTATTTAAATCCCATTTTACAAACAACTCTGTGAGGAATAACTCCGCCTTCATAAAGACAATATATTTTCCTTCTTATTAGGTCCTCATCACTATTGTCTATACGGTGAGATTGAAAACCACTACGTTTTTTTCTTTTGTTCAATTCTTCACTAATAATAATATCCCTTATCGATGATATTGGAGTTTTTGTAAGTAGACAGGTTTCTTTTAAAGCTTCTTGTTTAATTAAACCTCTACTGATTAAAGTTTCATACACATTTTTCACAACCTGTTTTGCATCTAATGACAAATAATTTCGACGCGGCATAGTTATATTCTCGTAAAACAACTTTTTCGAAAAGCACAGTAAAAACGGTTATTCAACACTGCCACTAAACTATTAGCCAAAATATTTATATGCCTAATGGTTAATACTCAAGAAATACCTGGCCCACCCCTGCCCTTATGAACAAATGGGTTTACCCAATAACAATAGGTAATAAAATCGTTAAAGTTTTATTGGGGTATGGTCCTTCAAAAGCCATAACGATATACTTTGAGACAGACTATACCTGCAGATGTATAATGTTTATACTATAGAAAATAATAAAGTGTTTTGAAATTGAAATTGACAGAACAACCATTTTATACTTATTGTCAGATATAAACAGGGTCGTATTTTCGATTTTTAGAACCCGCGATTTATTTACCGAAGATGTTTTTTAAGTAATTGGCAAGAATCAAATTTTAAAGCAAATGTTTAAATGAAAATCTACAAAACATTTATTGAATGGTATACCATATAACTATACAGGATTTACAAGTGTTTTTAGTTATTTAATTCAATTTAATAACATTATTATGTACTTTATTTAACAAAAAATATAGTTTTATGTATATACAAAAATTAGTTTTTTAGTTTAAAAGACGTGATATATTGCAATTAAGTCGACATCACGTAACTAAACATATTTGTTAAAAAAATGTGAAAATCGTTTTTTCTTGAAATATCTCTTGCATTTAGCCCCTAACAACCTATTATGTTTAAAGATCTGTATCAATTGTCAAATGAATAAAAATTTTATTTAAAAACGCAGTTGAAATTGTTTTAATACAACGTTTTGCAGTTTTGTCACCCAAAATTAAAGTAATGTTTCGTGTATTGTTTGTAATTGTATTCTTTGTGGGGAAATAAACACGAGCCATGTAACTTAACACAAAGATAGTGAAGAGTTTTGATAGGTATTTTAAGGGTAAATAATTTGATTTGCTGTGCGGAAATAAAGTAATGTTTTATAATAGTTTTTTTATTATTTTCTTAACAAAAGATTGGATTTCAAATTTAGTATTATTGATAAAAGGTAAAATTAAATCTTGTTTCTAACCAAAATTGGAAGGAAAACGGATTTTTTCTGCAGAATATAATAACGCATTCGTAAAAAGGTGAGTAAAAATCTCATAAAAATATGGCAACTTCTGTTTAAGTGATAAACATTGGAGGGATGCTTTCATCTAATTAAGTGGCATAGTCTTGTAAGAAAGACCTCCATATAAGTCAAATATGTTGAAATAACTGTCTGAAGGTGCAGATCTTCCTTTCTCGGAGCTTGAACTTCATAAGCGCCCAAACATTCTCGATGGATTAGCATCCGGTGACTGCGATGGCCAATCTAGTACTTGAACGTCATATTTTGTTTTCCACGCAGTACAAAGATGACTTCGATGTTTCGGGTCATTGTCTTTTTTCATTAGCCAATGTATATTCGTTCTTATAAATTACTTTTGGGTACATGGTAATAAAGCTTTTTGATAATTTTTTACCATTTTAGCAGCGTTTAAATTATCTGTAAACATGTACAGCTTGCCAAATCCTTGTTTTGAGAAACAGCCCCAAACGTGCACCTTTACCGGATTTTTAACGATTCACTGGATGATTCTATTAGTGCGAGAAGACCAGGTGTTGGTGATAAAAGAACGTGCGTAAAAAGAAGGTTCATCAGAAAAAATTGTTGTTCCAATCATAGTCCAAATTTTCCTTTGCCAAAAGAATATTTTTTAACGTGTAGCGGATTCTTTATTGTGCTACGATATTTCACTTCATTAGCCAATAAACGTCTTCTTATTGTATTACATAAAACATTTAGACCTCATTTTACGGAAAATTGTTTGCCCAGTACCTAATGATAGGTAAGAATTATTCTAGAATACTTTTAAGATTATACTGTCCTGTTTTTTTGGCGTGCTTTGCGTGGAGTCACAATCCGGCAGATCATCAAAATTTTTTACTTTAGAATAGCGTACCACCCACTCACTCCTTACAAATGCCTTTCTTATGTATTAACCAGCCGCTACATGTGTGACATTTCGGTTCTTTGGGATGCAAACATAAAAACACGGCTTTGTTACGTGATGCGTATGCAGCACTTATGGTGCAATACGTCCTTTTCTAACTAAGGTCGAGAAATAATTAACACTTACATACAGAGTAAAGAGAAGTGAAGGTGATACTCTATAGACTCAAACGAGCCAAAGTCAAAGGATACCAAAGGACCCCAAGATGGGGAATAGAGGAGGACCAAGAGGTCAGCTCATTGTTTGAGATGCCCTCAGACAGGTCAACCCCTCGTTTCATCTTCAACAGACACTTTTGCATTGTCATACCAGATAGGGAGGAATGGAAAGAAGGCCCTCCAATCCAAGCCGATCATATCTGGTATACAGATGGCTCCAAGACCAACAATGGAGTAGGAGCTGGAATCTATGGAGACAAGTCTAGAGAAAAGATAGCCTTAAGTCTTGGTCAGCACGCCACGGTTTTTCAAGCGGAAATCGCAGCAATAATGCATTGCGCCGTGCGGATTAAAGAAAAAGGGAGTAAGGAAAAAAACATCGTCATTTACTCAGATAGCCAAGCGGCTTTGAAGGCCGTCAGTTCTCCAAAAGTGAGTTCCAAACTAGTCGGGGACTGTATACAGGCCCTGGAAAAAGTCGGCTGGGCAAACAAACTTACGGTAGCCTGGGTACCAGGCCACGAGGGCCACCCAGGTAACGAAGAGGCCGACGACCTAGCAAAAAAAGATCAGCCATGGAAATGATAGGCCTGGAGCCATTCTGTGGAATCTTGGCAGGCCTCTTTAAAGCATCAATTAAGAGTTGAGTGGACAGAGAATTTCAAAGCTGGTCGGTACAAACACCAGGACAACGACTGGCAAAGCAGTTCATTAAGACCTGCTCGGCCAAATTTACCTCGGACCTACTGAGCCACCGTCGTAAGGTCGTAAGGATAACGGTAGGTCAACTAACAGGACATTGCAAACTTAACAAGCACCTGGAAAGAATAAGCTTGGTGGAGTATACCTGTGTAGGTTCTGCCATGAGGCTGAAGAAACAACCGTACATGTGTCGTGCCACTGCGAAGCACTATGTAGGCATAGGTTTACTAGGCTTGGTGAGGAAAAGCCAAAACCGTCCAGATATATGGAGTGGCCAGTGTCAAGACTCTGAAGTGTAGTTACGAAGACGGGCCTGGACAAGGTACTCCAAAGAATGATAGGAGAAACCACAATAAATCTAGTAAGGTTGCAGTGGTGGAGGTTATTTTTTCCATCTCCGCTCAAATAATCTAATCTAACTAAGACGTTCTATACAAAGCATCTTAAAGAAAGGGTCTTCCTACCTCCTATGTGAAATAGGTCTTAACGGTTTTTAAGGACAAGTTTCGCCGGAGACGCTCTTGTCAAACAGATTGTATATTTTCTTTGATCGATTATAAAAAATTCCGTCTATAATAGCACTGCTGTAAGTTGGCTATTAAAAATATATTTTTAATCATAACAAGGCTAGTTAAATGCTGATGACTTTTTTTTAATTAGAAAATTACACTTTAAAAACTTGACAGGCATCTACACATTTCTGTTATTATAAATTCGTATTTTGAACTTACATTGTAACAATAATAACAGTTGAAATCACTATGAACATAATTGTTTAACTTTTTAATGACCCCTTATTATTTATTAAATAAACTATTTTCGAGGCCAAGCTCTTATCTATGACGTCGCTAAGGAATTGCACCACCGAAGAAATGCGCTTAGGAATGGGGGCAGAAAAAAACCTTTTTTTAATTAAATGTATTTTTTACGTTAAATAGGCCACTAGCCATTACAAGCGTTTAAAATGCAAATATAAAACTTTCCCGCTAAAAGGGTATCTACGTCACAAGGATTTATCACACGTATTAACAACATCGATCGACAAAGGCGACCGGGGCAAAGTTCCATTATTACATTTCGAATAAAACCGGAGTAAACAAAATAAAAACAAAGATAATAAAGTGCATTTTTATTTGTTTATTTAAAAAGTAAAATACTATAATCTGCTCATTTATGTTTGACCAAAACCTATTAAGAAAAAACGTATTGCATTGGTCAAAAACTCGGTAATCATGATTACTTACGTGGTGTTTTTTATAATATATAATATATAGGATATTATATATTGATAATAAACAATTTTTAGAGCTTCAACCTTTTTTTGTAAAATGTAGTAATTTTTTTGTGGTAGTTGCGATGAATCTGGCAGTGTAATTACCCTTCATTTATTACGTGTATTATGTTGCATATTTAATTGACATTAAACCGATTTACCTTCAAACTTTTTTTGTTCTGAATAAAATAAATTATCAAGGCAAAAAAACTAATACCGGAACTTAGCAAACCTTGTGTCGTTACACCGCTTTTTGATCTGACGTCAAATTAAATATGGTGTCAAAAAACTTGTAAAAAAAATGGTTTTCAAATTTGAATAATTATGAGCCGAAATAATCCAGAAAAAAAAAGCTACAGTCTGCCTACAGGTGTTGCCCAAAAAGTCAAGACTAACTTATGAAAAGGCATACGGAAATTTCATGGCATAGCCAAGAAAGTTTGAAGGTATATCGAAGGCCAATGCTGTAGAACAAAATTATCTAAGAGTGCAGGCCAGCGGGAATAGGGGAATGGGCCCCGCAGAGTTTGCGCAATAAATAGTAGGTCAGGTCCGGACTTCCATAATTCTTTGTTAACATGTATAAAGTTGACATCATCAAATGTCTAATTTAAACTAACTGTACTTATACTGATTTTTTTTTATATTTTTCACAAAATTGTTGGTTATCAAATAATATTATTATAGAATATTTAAAATTATTGTGTAATATTGGATTTTTTATCAACGGATTTAATATGAAAAGAATTAAAGGCGCCACTTCACAGCCTTTACTTTAAATGGTTGGGAGTTTCGTATTTTTACCAAAAATCTTAGTAAAATAAATAAAAACACGATTTTTTGAAATAAATTTCAAATATTGTATGATAGTTTCATGCACTTATCAGCAATTTTGTGATAAAAGAAGGGCTAGTAAAGAGAAGCCAAGAGTAAACCTAATTTCTTTTTAATGATTCACAGAAATACACAAACGTTGTGGTATTCATCTAAACTTTCTAAAGGATAGTTAAGATTACCTTACTTTTGTCACTGCTATTGCCTATAAAAATTTTATTTTTTATAATTCATAATTAATATATTATTATTTAATCGGTTACCTAACGTTGCGTCTCATAAGAAGCACCTAATTTTAATATTAGAAATACTTACCCAAAGCAAAAAATGCCGGGTATATTACCCTTACATTTGCAAGACAAAACCATACAACCTCTAGTCATTTTGTTACGATATTATAAGTAACAAACAATAAACACAAAATTAAAGACACAATTTAATAAAAACTAATTACTAAAATAAGAAGGTTTTTATTAATCCAATAAACTTCTGCAACCACAAAATAAAATAACACAAAGCAAAACAATCGAAATTAACACGGCGCAAACGACAACAAAACATGTAATTTGCTCGGAAGATTGATGAGACGACGACGGTACACAGCGGATATGGTTTCATAAGCACCGCGCCGTCGCACAGAAAACAGTACTACGGCTCTGATAAAAGTATAATGTGTTGCTTACCTACACACTGATTTATTAGTGTGTAAGTAGGCAACACATAACAAAATTTTGTGGAAGTTTGTTACTGCGCAGAATCGTAGGAGCCACTCATGACAGTTATTTTCATAGTGGGCTGGACTTTTTTAATCGAATACTCGAAAGCATTGGGCTTTCATATACCCTCAAATTTCCTTGGGCATAGCTGAAGGCAATTTAATGACTGTATAGATTGGCGCAACTCAACTGTGGCCGATGGTTATGTTGAAGATTTCGGGCAAAATAAAATTTAAATAGCCAAAAAAAGTATAAGTTCCAGCACCACAGACTTTTCCAGCAATTCCAATGTTACCACGAGAGGGATTAAAATTATACATCAAAAAGAATCAACAGGAAATAATTTACCAGTTTTTAATGTTTCAAATTGTAATCAATGTACTTTTAACATAAGGTTAAATAAATAAATTGTTTTACCAAAAATTGAGGCCTTATTTCATTTTGCGGTTATTTTATAAATTTATAAATGCGGGCGTTTTTTTATTTTTTCGCCTTAGGGCGTAAAAGTGCAATTTTACGCCCTCAAACAGAAGCGTAAAATTTTATTTTACGCCCGGTCGCACAAAAAGTTTTTTGACACTTTTTTGCCTAGCATTTAATCATCTATTTTTAACTTCAGTCCTGAATTACCAGTGGCTACTGAAAAATGTTTAGCCACTTTAAGTAAATCTTTTAATAGAAGAATGGATAAATAGTCCAGTAAATGAAGGGACAAAGCTGTAAATAAATCCGTTGTTTTCCCTTGTGGCGCAATTCTTAGGTCTTCGGGGTTCGAAAAATCGATAATTTTCGAGATAACGGGACCCAAAAGTCCCCTCATTTCAGCAGTTGCTCTACCGCTAGAATGCCGCTATCTTCATGGATTCACTTATAAGCGGGCGGACGAATTGTTCCATTATTCGGGCAGTAATGTACATTTTTCAATAATTCAAGGTTCATCGGAATAGGAAAACCCGTACCCCGTACCTATCATTACATATGAGTTTGGGTCAATTCTGATTTCTCTAGAATATTAAAAAAAAGCGGTCATAGTTTTTTTTTTTCATAATATTTTGAGAGTATCTCATTAATTTATTGATATTTTTTTAAAAAATAGTTTGTTATTAATATTTCTTTTTTATAATTTCCTTAACCATCTTTCTTGCGTTTTGATAAAAAAAAAATGTTTTGCCCATCTGCATTTTTTAGCCGTTTCCGGAGTTCCAGAAAATCTGTATGTTATGGATTTTTCGACGACCGTTTTTGCGAAACATATTGGTGTTGCGAAAAAAATGGTAAGGACCATTTTTGCCTTAACAAAAATTCTCTAATTCGCATATTTTGGCAGAAATTAGCGGGAAACTCATTTTGGGACATTGGGGGACCATTTTGAGGAATCATGATAAACTTTTTCTCGCTCGAAAGCATCCGCGAAGACCTAAGAATTGCTCCACAAATAAAAACTGTACAGATCTATTTCCAGCTTTGGTACTTTCAGAAAATTTTCAGTAAATAAACACTTATTAAAGATTTTTTACAGAATCAAGCTGTTGCTTCAACGGGTACATAGTTTTTTAAATTTTTCTCTTCAAATAAAAGGTAAAATAGTACTATTGAAAAAATGTTACCTTGATAATTAATTTACGCATGTGATTTATTTTGCAACTTTACATAAAAGAGCAGGTTCTTTATGAAAAGAACTGTTTTAGCTAAAAATAATATAATTTATGCTTCGTGTCGTCCTCTAACTTCAACCATCAAACGTAATTAGTCCGCCATTTTTTTAATGATCCGTGTCATCCAATTACACAACATGACAATGAAAATTGGTATAATTATTAAATACTTGTTAAAAGGTATCATTTACAATACTGTTTTAATGGAAAACAATAGCATTATTTTATTAACTGGTGTGTCAAGGAATTGATTTAAATGAAATATATTTTTTTTATTTACATTGTTATTACAAAGGTTTTAAAAAGCTAGGTCGATACATTAAGTTTAATAACACTCTAATTTGTTTTATTTCTTCACAAAAAGTCAAAAAGAAGATAAATAAGTTCATAGGTATCAGGTACCCTTATTAAAAACTATTGAATATTATATTTTTTACTAAAAAAATAATTCTGAACCGAATCTAGATGAAACCTGAAGCAGGAAGGTTGCGGATGTAAAATTTTTGACAACCGCGGATCCGGATACAGATATTAGGGTTTTTTAGCTACTACCTTTTACTTAATTAAGTTGCAAGTTTGCAATTCGAGATTTCTTTTAGCAATTTTAAACAAATACCTTATTTTACACTTTTATAGACTAATATTGAATCAGTCAATTTTTTTACTAAAGTACGTCGGACTACAAGATGCAGTCTCGGTTTGTAGAGATCGAACGCTGTTAGAACAACACCGATACGTCACGGTCTCATATGGCAAACTGATATAAAACCGTGACGTACCGGTCTTGTTCTAACAGCGTTCGATCTCTACCAAGGAAGTTTGAAGGTAAATGGAAAGCCAATGCTGTGGAACAAAATTGTCTGGGCGTGCAGGGCAGCGGGAATAGGGGAATCGGCCTCGCGGAGTTTGCCAAATGAATAGTAGGTCAGGTCCGGACTTCCATAATTATTTGTTACTATCTATAAATTTGGCATCATCAAATGTCAAATTCAAATTACTTATACATTTACTGTTTTTTTTTTGCACAAAATTGTTGGTTATTAAACGATACTATAATAGAATATTTAAAATTATTGTATAATATGGGATTTTATATTATCTGATTAAATATGGAAAGAATAGATGGCGCCACTTAATAGCCTTCTGTTTAAATGGTCGATATTTTTGGAAATTTTGTATTTTTTCTAAAAATCTTAGTAAAATAAATGAAAACACGATTTTTTAAAATTAATTTCAAACATTGTATGATAGTTATATTTTATGTACCAATTTTGAAGAAGGGCAAGATAGTGTGAGAGCGGAATTTAATTGTCGTATTTTAGGATTGATATCTAAAAAATAAAACGTCGAAAAAAGTTACTTTAGATTTGTAATCAGTGCCTCTGTATGCAAAAAATCATCGAAATCGGCAAGGGTCTAGAAAATTAAAAAGTTGCCATAATTTGAACAGGTTATTTGTGTTTTAGGGTCATACAATATTTTATAAATTTATAATTTGTATAAAAGTACAATAAAATAGCGCACCTCATGCAGGTAACATAAACAAATTTAACAAGAAGTATGGAGTTTTTTCCATGAAAGATTGAAAAACCAAAAATCTAATTTCTTTTTAAACAAATACAGAAAAAGCAAAAAGGAACTTTACTATAAAATTGTACTTCTTTTATTCAATTAGAGAGACCAGTATATACTAAAATTTGCCTGGTCTGCCCAGTATTTTATAATTTTGATCCTCTAAAAGAATGTACTAAATTATTAAATGAAATAAGAGTACCTTAATGTAAACCTTATTTCTTTTTAATGATTCACAGAAATACACAAACATTGTGGTATCACTAAAATAAGAAGGTGTTTATCAATCCAAAAAACTTTTGCAACTACAAAATATAATCACACAAAGCAAAACAATCAAAATTAATACGGCGCAAATCACAATAAAAATGACGAAACCACAATAAAACCTGAAATTCGCTTGGAAGGAGGGTTGATGAGACGACTACGGTTGATGGTTCAGCGCGGATATAGTTTCATACGCGCCGCGCCGTTGCTCCGAAAAACGGTACTCTGGCATTAAAGTATAATGTGTTGCCTAACTACACACTGATTTTTCAGTGTATATAAGTAGGCAACACATTAAAATATTTCGTGGAATTTTCCTATTGCGCAGAATCGGCGGGGCCCACTGACAGTTATTTTCATGGTGGGCTGGACATTTTTTGATAGAATTGCTGCAATTGAATTTATCTATTTGTATTTATTTCGACAATGTCTATAAATTGCGTAGATCTGCGAAATTTTTAAATCATATTAATTGTTATAAGAGAAAAAAGAAGCTTTATATTATAAAGCTTTATTTGACTTTTAGGCAAGTATTTTTATTTTATGTTATACTCTTTAAGACACGCTATAGGTTTTATCAAGGACAAAAAGACAACAAACTGTAATATTTTTCGCTTTTAAATGGGTCATAACGCACGCAATACCCCAAAAATCATTTACCTATCAGTACAAAGTAAATTGGTTCAAGTACTGACTAAATATTTTAACTGATTAAACATAAATACAATTTTCTAAATATTTTGGGTTTAGGTTTTTAGGTTGGTATAATAAAATTTGTAAGTTTACTCGAAAATAGAAAAATATAATGTTTTTTAAATCAGTTTGAAATAATTAGTAACGCTAAATAAAACGTTGCAAATAGTTTCTATGTTTGTTGGGTAGGAGTTTAAATATTAAATACTAAAAAAATTACTTATACTATATTATTTTAATTCAACCAACAGAAAAACATTTTTTTTACTGTAATTGGCACCAAAAAGTCGAAAAAACCGCTAAAATTGACAACTTTCTAAAAAAATCATAACTTTTTAAAGTTGGAAATTTTTCCTGGTAAATCAAAGAGTGACCGCCAAAATTACTCAAAAACTGCCTGTTTTTCCAATTCGCAGAGAGGTGAGGAAAAGACGTACAAGTATGGATTATATACCAAATCACTCGTCGCAAAAAATTAGGATGAGCATTGCTTTTCGTTTTTTGTAAATTTTCAAAAATCACTCTTATTTAGGAGTTGGAAAGTCTCAAAATCTAAAGAATTTTGATAAACCTTGGTAAAATGAAGTAGTACGCCTCCATTCCTGTAAGATTGTAAACCAACCGCCAACCTTAAAAATTGCAAAAAAAATCGGATTTATTAGGACATGTCTTATAAGAAATAAATGTATATGATAATCAACCACCTTTTTCTAGGGGTGAAACCACCTTTTCAATAAGAAAAATTGAATGAAATGCTAGTTTTTTTAAAAAAAATCTTAGTCTCGTATTTTTTTAATCCAAATATATAAAGCAGGTGTACCTAGATATATTGAGTTCACTTTTAAATTTATTCCCTACAATGTAGAAAATCATATACAACTTAAAATTGTAAAAAAGTAGATGTTTTAGAATATCTTAAATATTACATTAATTAACATAAAACCACCGTTCAGAATAAGTTTTGATAATATACCACATCTAAAATTAATGGTAAAGACACCCGCATCATCAGGAAAATTAAATAAAATGTTAGCTTATTCAAAAAAAGTTTTAGCTTCGAATTTGTAATCTAAGTTTATTGAACAGCCATTCTTAGATCTTTTGAGTTCACTTTTAACCAAACCACCCCTACAGAGGGTACATTCATTCCCTAAAATGTAGAAATTCATATTCAAATTTTAAAATTGTAAAAAAAAATATTTAAATGTTTTAGGATATCTTAAATATAATATGAGTTTTGATCAAAAGCAAACCCAAGAAATAATTGTTATGAGCCACCCTTATTATGAGCCAACTTAAATAAATAACAAATTAATTTAAGGGGTGGTTTATTATCAAAACTCACTCTGAACATTGGTTTTATATTATATTATATCATAAATAAAATATATAAAACATTTTTTTAAATTTTAGGTTCTATATGAGTTTCTACATTTTAGGGGTGGTTTTGGTTAAAAGCTGAACTAGGTACACCTGCTTTATATACTTGGTAAAAAAAAAAGAAGCAAGGACTTTTATAAAAAAAAACTAGCATTTTATTAAATTTTTCCTACTGAAAAGGGTGGTTTCACCCCTAAAAAAGAGTGGTTGATTATTAAGTTGCATATGATTTTATATTTTAGGGGATACTTGCATCCCCACACAGTCCATGTGGGTTGGTTTACTATTTTCTCCTTCTCAGGAATGGAGATGTACTATTTCATTTTTCCAAGGTCTATTCTAAACAAAAATCACAGTAAAAATAACTTTTAATACCATTGCTATTTTCGCAATTCTTTAGATTTTAAGACTTTCCAACAATAATACCAAATACAAACTTATATGTCATTTTCTCACCTCTCTGTGAATTGTAAAAAAAAGCAGTTTTTGCGGTCACTCTTTAAATTTCCTAAAACATAAAACGCCATGTGGATGGCACATTTTAGTATTAAGTAACTATTATTCTAGATATTTTTTCAATTTACGATCCATGTACTTAAAAACCATTGCTGTATAACGCAATTTTTTCTCTCCTTCCAAATAAAAATTATGTTACCCGTTATCTAGCCTTCATAATTATGTGATAGAAGAACATCTAAATTACACTTGATCACGAAGACCTGAAGGTATTACGCCTAGCTGAACCTACTATTCACGGGGCTATAATCGAAGCTTTCCGAAATCGAAAACTCCAGGGCTTTTAAATGTATATTTAGCTGGCCATTTTTTGTTTCAGAAAAAGTTGATCACTGTTTTACAATCACTTGGCGAATTCAACGACCCACCAATCAAAATTTACAAATGCACGAAGATTTGCGAAGATTTGATTTTTATTTCACCAAGCGCCGGTTTTTCCTCCACTAATTTATATAAATATTTTTACTCGAAGTATAAAATCGTTTTTATGAGCTTATCTTAATATTTCTAAATGGTTTTTTGGAGTTAATACTTACATTAAAATTATTAGTGTAAATATTTTTCCAAAATTTTCAGCTCTGGCAAATCAAGCTTTATAAAAGGAAATATGAACAAGGTAGAAGTGAATAAAATTATCTGATTACCTAGTGTTTGATAAATAATTATTGCAAAAAGCTTTTAAAGTAGATTATATTTAAAATATTACTGAAACTCAAGACATCAATTTAATCAGAGGCAAGATCGATTTTAAAATTAATTGGAGAAAAATCTGAAAAACCTTACCTATTAAAAAAAAATCACACAATATTAAATGTCTACTTTATAGTAAAATTATTGTGATATTCGATTTTTGTAAAGTAATGTTTACTATGTTTTAAATACAGAGAAAAAAAATCATTTTATTCAATAGATCCATTCCTTAGCAGTTAACGTACAATATATTATTTTTTCGATGATTAACAGCAATAGAGCTGTTGATATAGAATTTGTTTTAAATTGGCCAATTTCAATTTACCCCGAAATTAGGTTTCCACTGGTGATAGTACGAAAATGCCAGACTTGATAAGGCAAGTGTGTTTGGGTCAATCTGTAATCGCAACATTAAAAAATGTATGTTTATTTTTATTAGTGGTATCATATTTTGAAAAATCAAAATGATGTTTTAAACAATTTTTTGATAATGACTTCGTTTCTTTATATTGCCCTGCTCTAACAAAGGTATTTTAAAGGTACCGATCAAAAAAAGCAATGTTAAAAAGTTAAATAATTTATTGAAACTTTTTAAGAAATCAAAAGAATATAAGCACCCTTTGTATGACGTCAAAAAAGACTTACCCTTTCTTCCTTGTGGGACAGTGTAGCTCAAACCTTGAAATTGTATATCAACACAATATTGTTTTGGCAAATTCCACATATCAGTAAAATTCATTGTTAAAATAGTACTTTGTATTGCCGAGTATATACGGTTTAAAATGACACTAATGTGACAAAGCGTGTTTTAAAAATGCATGCAAGCTTCCCGATGGTTCACAATTCATAACGACTGCTTACGTTTAAAAACTAAATTGGCAAATTCTTAATGACTTTAGAACCAATTTAGACGATCCTAGATTTAATTAACTTAATCGTAAACAAATTTATCAGTGTTATTTAATAGAAAGATAATTTTAATAAAATAGGAAAATAACTTAAATTGGTAGTTTCAATAAAACCATAATATGCATAAGCTGCTACGTAGTGTTGCAGCGAGAGGAAAAGTGGAGCCATTCTTTGGTCTCGTTTTGAGGAATCGAGAGAAAATGGCTCCTTTGACTTTGCAAGAATGCCCTTTCCTCGCTTAAGAGACCACTTTTTCTCGTCTCGTCATGTCTCGTCTTATAATTAAAATATTATTTATGTAAAAACATAAATTTAAGTTCTTAAACAATCATCTATATGTCTTTAAATATATACTTTTAATTTTAAACCAAAGAAGTAACTACCAATTTAAAAAAAAAACATTTTCTTAAATAATATGTTTATTTTACACCATACACCGATTGTTTTTCAAAAGTGACTTGCCACTATAACTTTTTGGTGTTAACGATATCGGAAATAAATTTGAAGTGCAGATAAAAGATACAATATTGCTGCAATTTTTGACAAGTGACCAGGGACGAATGTGCGCTAAAATTATTACCGGGCTTTTGGGGTGAAACGGCGCCATAAGAGTTTTGTCTTCACCCCTCCCCCTCCCCCAAATACACACATATAATTTTTTTTTAGTGTTTTTATATTACTGAGAGCCCAAAAAATTTTTTTTAAAGTTACATACGTAATAATAAAATTAAATAGTAATAATTTTTAATAGTTTGGAATTTTGTGCAACGCAGTCGATTATCTCTTCAACATTGAGATTATGAAGGATTTCTTTTTCAATCGCCATGAGCATAAAGCTTGATAAAAGTTCTTGACGTAAAGTAGTTCGTAGACGATTTTTGATGTATTTCAGTTTTAAAAAACAGTGTTCACAAGCCACTTGAGTGATGGACTGCGTTGCGAGATATTTATATGCCAAACCGATAATCGAATAGGCACTACATATTAAGCTGTCCCGTTCTAAAGCCAAAGGCAGTAAATCACGCACTTGTGACAAAAATTGGTATATTTTTGAAAACGAATTTTATAGTCTTGTTCTTCATCGACTTCATCATTATCTTTGATTTCCTCTTCGTCTTCGCTTTCAGAATTGTCCTGAATTTCTCTGTCGTCATTGTCTTCAGCTTCGATTAAACTCAAGCCATTCTTGAAACTTGACCAGTTCTCAGCAAAGTGGATCAATTCTTTTCTCAAACATTTTGCGGTAACTTCTTTGTTTATTTTTTTTAAGAATTAAACTGGCCAAAAGCATTCATTGGTATTGTTTCTTCGTTGACTTCGTCGAAATTTTTAGGATCTAGGTATGCAAAAATTCGATAGTTGGGTTCATTAAATCTTGCACTAATACTCGTCACCGCGGTCTCCAGGATATCTTTATAAATATTAATTATATATTTATCGAGTGCTCTCAGCTCTTCCTTGTCAGAATCGGAACCTTATTTGTCCGATCATTTTTCTTTTCTTCTAGCGTTTAACCGGTAACTCCTCTTCCACATTGGCGTCGATACCTTTTTTTCCATTATTGAGTTTATTTTTGTCACGAAATTGTCTTGACGACTTTACTCGCTCAAAATCGGGTGAAAAACATATTACTTTATTTTTAAAATGCTTTACTAAATCATTAGATTTTAAAAAATCAATTCCTGAATTTTGCATGTATTTAGATTAAGGAGTTAAAATTTGGCTTTACTAAATCATTAGATTTTAAAAAATCAATTCCTGAATTTTGCATGTATTTAGATTAAGGAGTTAAAATTTGGCTTTACTAAATCATTAGATTTTAAAAATCAATCCTGAATTTTGCAAGTATTTAGATTAAGGAGTTAAAATTTAATTATTATTCAAATTTTTGTAATTATTATATAAAAGAGGTTTTTATTCTCTTCAAGGTACCGGCGCTGCAGTATCGAAATTGCGGCGGCGCACCGAGCCTTTGCCCCGTTTGCCCTATGGCCCATCCGTCACTGCAAGTTACAATACTTTATGAATACACTGTGTGTTTTTATTTTAATACTAAAGCTAGTAAATTTATCGTCTTCCCGCAATTAAGCCATACTATTTTTCCCTTTAATTAAAATTCTATTTTGTATTGGCCTATATTTTTTGCCATTTTAAATTATATTTCTAGTCGAAAAAGCACTATTTGATAAACGAGTACAGATTTTTGCAGTGTTGATTTTGACAATTTTTTATTGCTGTAGTAAAAAAAAAAAGTAACGCCACTAAAATTTATTTTGTATTTATAGAATAAATGTATGTAATAGACAAAGTGATTAATTGGTTACCGTTACTAATGCCCGGGAAAAGAACTATTTTAAAAAACTTTAATTTAAAAGCATATTCACCCACAGTACCCCCCATATTTAATACATACTTACTTATTCCAATTTAGGTGAACAGTGTTCACTGCAACCCCTGAAAGACCTTTCTCTACCTTAAAGAGGTTAAAAACTTACCTAAGAAATAAAATGAGCGATGTAAGACTTACTGGTCTGGCTTTAATGAGCGTACACCGAGATCTGGCTGTGCAACTTGATTCCGAAGAAATTATTAATTAGTTAGCAAAAAAACGTAAAAGACTAAATTTATTACTTCAACTTTGTTACTTTTGAATAAATATTGCAATACATACATAACATATATATTTAAAGGCACCTATACTTAGAGTAACCTAAGTTATATATTATAGATTACCCGCGACTATACTTGCGTGTTATAGTCGCAGGCAATGTTTAATTTGTAAATGCTGGATTTAATTGGCGTTAGAGCTCTGTCTTTTTCTTTGGGGACCCCCCCCCTTGTCAAAGCTATAGCTACGTCCGTGTAATAATGTATAGGTAGCGGACAATAAATAATTGATTAAATTATTATCCAAGAAATGGAATAAACCAAACAAGTTATAAATAATTTAATGTAATTTTATTGCCTAAAGTTATCTTTTTCATCAGACATGTTACTTTTGAAGAAATTAATTTTAAATAATGAGGTAAATGTAATAATTTATTAAAATAAAAACAATTTAAATAAAAATTATATTTTTTAAGTTTTAGTTAATTGGCATCATTAGATGTAAAAGATAGGCAATACTATTAAGTAATTAAAAGCAAAAATTAACAATTAATTGGCATAGGATGTACTTGTCAACAAGAAAAAAATTTTAGGATAAGGGCGAATTAGATCAGCAAAATAATATAATAATATTGCTTGTCTCAAGAAACACATAACAACAAATTATAAATATATAGTTTTAACGTCAGATATGTGTGGGTGTAAGTTGGGGTGTAAACTTAAGGTCCGTTTTTCAGGGACATCCACTATAGATGGGAAAAAAAATTATGTTGTTTTTTTATAAACCCAAATATAAAAATATTTAATTAAAATATATGCAAATTAAAAAAATCCAATTTAAACCGAGCTTTAAACAAACTAAAAATATTTTAAATAAATATGTCAACGGTTTTTTAAACATGAAACAAAAAAGCTCATCCTAAAACACACTTGATGCATTATAATTCCTCTTTAATCAATAATTCCTCTTAATGCACCAATTATTTCTCATACATTCCCATAGGTCCCATACTTCTCCATAATTCCCAATAATGCCCCGTACTACCCCATGCTTCTCTGTACTTCCTGTTAATTTCCTGGTCTTCAGCAAATAATTTCCTGGGTGGTTTCCTTCTCAGGAGCGAACATTCAAACACAAATGAACACACATGTTCTGGGAGTTCAAAAAGGTCAAACAAAAGCGATAATTGTTATTTTAGATATGTTTTCAATTTACGATAAATGGATTTGAAAACCATTACTATATTTCGCAATTTTTTTCTCTCCTTCCAAATAAAAGCTATGTTACCTGTTATCTAGCCTTTATAATTATGTAATTAAAGAACACCTAAATTACAATTGATCACGAAGACCTGAAGAGATAACGGCTAACTGTATATTTAGCAGGCCATTTCTAGTTTCAGAAGTTGATGGCTGCTTTAGCAATCACTTGGCTAATTAAACGATCCACCAACAAGGAAGTTTAAAGGTGTATGGAAGCCCAATGCTAGGGTCCATTCGATCAAAAAATGTCCAGCCCAGTATGAAAATAACTGTCAGAGTTGGCCCCCCCGATTCTGGGAATAACAAAATTTCAGAAATTTAATGTGTTCTCTTACACGCTGATAAATCAGTGGGTTAGGGAACACATTATACTTTTATGGGGCCGTACTGGTCTTAGGTTGTCTAAGGGTTTTGGGTAAGAGGCGGGGCGGCGCGTATGATACTATATCCGCGCTGTATCGTCAACCGTCGTCTCCATTATTCGTCATTTTTGTTGTGGTTTGTGCCCATTGCGCCGATTGTTTTGCTTTTGTGTGAGTACCAATTTTGTGGTTTCAAAATTTTTTTTATTGATAAAAACCTTCTATTTTAGTGATTAGGATTTAAAATTAACTATAATTTTTTGTTTGTTACACATAACAAAATGATTAATTGTATGGTTTTGTCTTGCAACTAAGGGAAAAACTCCGGATTTTTTTCTTTTGGGAATTTTTTTTTTTAAATTAGGTGCTTCTTATGAGGTAACGTTAGGTAATAAAAAATTTAAAAATATATCAATTATGAATAATAAAATAATAAAATTTCATAGGAGCTAGCAGTGAGAAAAGTAAGGCAATCTTAACTATCTTTTAGTGAATTCCACAATGTTTGTGTATTTCTGTGGATTATTAAAAAGAAATAAGGTTTACATTTAGGTACTTTTATTTCATTTAATAATTTATACATTCTTTTAAAGGATCAAAATATTAATTACTGAGCAGACCAGGAAAAATTTTAATATATACAGATCCCTCTAATTGAATGAAAGAAAGTACAATTTTATGCTAAAGTTCTTTTTTTTTTTTTCTGTATTTGTTTAAGAAGAAATTAGATTTTTGGTTTCTTAAACTTACATTATCAACTTTTTAAGCTCGACATACTGTAGACACATAATATTTAACGGATACTGTTACAATGGATACCTGGTACTAAAGGTTACTAAACATTTTAAACCACTGTTATTCTGCCTGAATGTTTGTTATTAGTGAAAAGTATATGCCTAAAAATCAGTTATAAAAATTTTCACTTTTAATGAAAACCCCAGAATCTTAGGATTAGATTAAATTCATTTACACTATTTGCCCTTTTTTATCACAAAATTGGTATAAGTACATAAAACTATCATAAAATGTTTGAAATTTTTTTAAAAAATCTTGTTTTTATTTTTTTAAAAAAGATTTTTGGAAAAATACAAAACTAAAAAAAATATCGACCATTTAAATAAAAGGCTTCTTTCCATATTTTTCAGATGATATAAAATCCAATATTACACATTAATTTTAAATATTCTATGGTAGTATCGTTTAATAACCAACAATTTTCTGAAAAAAAAAAAAAAAAACAGTGAATGCTTGAATTTGACAATTGATGATGTCAACTTTATAGATAGTAACAAAAAAAATTTGGAAGTCCGGCTCTGCCTACTATTTATTGCGCAAAATCCGGGGGGCCAACCCCCCCATTCCCCTCCCTGCACGCCTGGACAATTTTGTTCTACAGTATTGGGCTTCCATCCCCCTTTTAAATTCCTTGTTCACATCAAAGACTTCACAAGTTTTGATTAAGAGAGATTTGTTTTTTTTTTCACCAAGCGCCGGTTTTTCCTCCACTAATTTATCTAAATATTTTTACTCGAAGTATAAAATCGTTTTATTGGGCTTATCTTAATATTTCTTAATGGTTTTTTGAAGTTAATACGAGTACTTACATTAAAATTATTAGTGTAAAGATTTTGCCAAAATTTTCAGCTCTGGCAAATCAAGCTTTATAAAAGGAAAAATGAAGAAGGGAAGTGAATAAAATTATCTGATTACCCAGTGTTTGATAAAGAAGTTTTGTAAAAAGCTAAAGCTTTTTAAGTAGATTATTATTAAATTATTACTGAAACTCAAGGCAACAATTTAATAGGAGGCAAGATCTATTTAAAAAATAATTGGGAAAACCGAAAAACCTTACCTGTTTAAAATAAATCAAAAAATATTAAATTTCTACTTTACAGCAAAATTGTAATATTCGGTTTCTGTAAGCTAACCAGTTGTTTTAAATACAGAGAAAAAATTCATTAAATTTAGTAGATCCATTCCTTAGCAGTTAATGTACAATGTTTTTTTTTCGATGATTAAAAGCACTAGAGCTGTTGCTATAGAATTTGTTTTAAATTTGCCAATTTCAATTTAGCCCGAAATAAGGTTTCCACACACAAGAATTAATATAAATTGTATTTGCACCTATTTCCCAACCGCTGTGTTCACACATCGTCGTTGTGGTTGGGCCCAGTAAGATCTTATGGAACATGCGCTAGAGTTGCTGGTTATCGGCAACTCTTGTTGCCACCGTATGGAACGGGACCCCAAGCTAAGATGAACAAAAAGGTTTAAAACAAGGTGTTAGCATAGTGCTAGAGTGAATGACATCCTGTGCCTCAAACAGGTCCTTGAGATACCTCTCAGAGTATCTACCCCACTGCGGTTTCGGTGCCTACCGTGGTGGACTTTTCTTCCCTAGCCCAAACAGAAAGCGGACAACCGTTTATGGGAAAAAAAGGGAAAAAGGTTCGTGACCGAAACGGGTAAATCCGTTTCGAGAGGTGCCACTCGGTCACAAGCAGAAAAGGGGCGCCGACCAAAACGGGTGAATCCGTTTCAAGGTCCCCCCGAAGTCACCGGCGCCTGTTCACGGGGAAGGGCTAATCCATCCCAAACAAACGGGGGTTGGGGAAGGGTTCCCTGAATCCAAACAGAAGGTGGACAGAACCGCCTTTATAGAAAAAAAAGGGTTCCCGGCTTTAAACAGAAAGCAAAAGGGGCCCTTTTCATAATATAAGGCCGGAGATGCGGCCTCGAAAGAACATTGGTTCCTGTAACAAGGACCTGGTAGCTACCCACGTCACTAGACCGGGGGGAGGGCATGATGATCAATCGTCTGCTTGTCATACTCTCCAGGAGAGGGGGCACCGAACACATTGTGCTCGTGTCCGGTAGAGACACCAGTAAGGGGGGAAAAACTCTCTCCCCAACTGGTATGGGATTCATTAGAAGTCCGATCCTATTGGGAGAAATATAAAAAGGTGTGATCCACAATAGACCGGGAGGGCGTAAAAAGTGCACTCACTTACCTACCTAACCCTACCTATTTTTAATTCATAAAGAATTTCTATAAATGTTAAAAAAAATGTTTTTAATTAAACAATACTCGAAGCTGATATTAAAATATTAGGGCATTACTAATATTCATGGTTTTCCATTAAAGTCAGTGTTTTTTACATCCCATAAAGTCTATTAATCCACAGAATAATTAAGACTTGGTATTTACTTTTATTATCCTGTATTAGCAAACAGAAAAATTTATTTCCCAACAGACGATTTCTTTAAATAACTTTTTTACGCTTTTACGGTTTCAAATTATATCCATTAATATTTATAAAACTGTCGAATTTGAGCAATAAATCTTTAAAGAAGCGGATATTTTAAAATTGTTTTTTTATATATATATATATATATATATATATATATATATATATATATATATATATATATATATATATATATATATATATATATATATATATATATATATATATATATATATATATATATATGCAGGGTGGCCCCCACATTCGCCTCGGTTTTTCTACGAGAAATGAAAAGATTTGGGGAAAAAAAATTTTTTACACAGTCATATGTTGGTCTGGGGGGAGCATATTTTAAAATTATTTTGTATACAGGGTGCCCAAAAAGGGACATATCAAAGTTATTTTT
This sequence comes from Listronotus oregonensis, assembly GCA_019359885.1. Lineage (NCBI taxonomy): Eukaryota > Metazoa > Arthropoda > Insecta > Coleoptera > Curculionidae > Listronotus > Listronotus oregonensis. The sequence goes on from JAHBCN010006818.1 coordinate 45,746, forward strand.
TTTCTTATGGAACACCCCATTTTTTTTTATTTTTTAGATACTATAGACCAAATAAAGGTAAAAAATTGTTATAATTCCATACTTAAAACTGACCGTTTTAAGAAATTTAGAAAAATTTAAAAAAAACAACCATATTTTAAAAAAAATTTACACCCCCCTAACATATAAGGAGCCGCTCGTAATTAAATTTACGTTTTCTTGGGTTAAAGTTAACTATTACATTAAAGTTTTACCCAATATTATACAGAGTGGTAAAAAAAAAATTCCTCAAAGTTTGGGGATACATTTTATTAAATAACTTCCCCAAAATGAAATGGAACACCCTATATTTAGTGGCCAAATTTTACGCAGAACTAATTCCCTTTAAAATATATTTGGGTTTCCTATACCTATCTCTTCTGATTTTTTCAAAATACGTTTTTATATTTGACCTACGAAAAAATTTTTTATCTTAAAAAAAAGGGAAAACCCTTTTTAATTAAAAAACCTTTTTTTTAAAGGGCCAAGTAGATTTGCTAAAAGTACAAGTTTAAATTTTTGAAAATATGATGTATCTGAAGAAAATGCAGGAAAAGTAAAAACTCCCCAAATTTTTGTAAAATTTTTTAAAAATTAAAGCATTTTTAAAAAGAATCAAAATATAGTAAAAGGTACACCTATCTTAATTATTTTAGAACGAAATATGTTAAAAGCCCCCTTTTTCTTTCAAATGTATTGGACTCTATGGTAAATAAACCCTAATATTATAATGGGGTCAATAAAAAAATACATTTCAATATGACTATCATCAAAGGTAAAAATTTATTTATATTTTTCAAAATAGTAGGCTTTACCTAGATGACGTTAATTATTATTTGCAAACAAAAAAAATTTTACAGAGACACTTGTTAATCAAATCATTGATTCTACGAGTAGTTTAAAATTATAATCGTTTTGAATGATT
>JAHBCN010006819.1:0-46954 GCA_019359885.1 Listronotus oregonensis
CTTTCTAAAATTAAAATAAAAAAAAATATTTCAAAATTGTTAGCTTAAAATTTTTTTTAAATTTTAGTTCTTAATACAAAAAAAAAAAGGTTATTAAAGATGGTAAAAAAAGGTTCCTTCGACAAATTTTAGAATTGAAAAATTTTTAAAATTCTTTCCAGCCTTCCGAAAATGGAATTTTTCTCCTTAAAGGAAAACCAATATTTATATGTATGTTTGTCACACATTTCTCCGAGACTAATAATCGGATTGTGGAATTCTTTTTATTGGCTTACATTTCCTTCAACATAGGAAACAGTAAGATTTCATCAAAATCGGTTTCGTAGTTTTCATGATATGGTCTAATACGTGTAAGTAGTGATGGGTTAGTTAGGTAAAAATAGCAGTTGTTATTGAAAGAATATTATAACAGGTTAAAAACCGTAGTAGTTTTTTGTTTTTTAATAATAAAGTATATATGAAAAATATTATTTCATAATTTTGAGTTATTTTTTTTGTTGAAGTCCATTTAGGTTTTTTAAATTACATTTTTATTTACAATTACCTTTTTGTTTTATATATCCTATATTTAACAACTTGAAGACTTGAAAGAGCTTTTTAGCGACTTACGTGTTGTGGTAGGCCATGTTGACCATGTTAGCAATGATGTCCAAGTTTTTCTTTACGGCTCTCCTCATTAAGTTTTTAGCTTTTGCCGTGGTCACAGGAACAGGAGCAGAAGTGGTGCGTGTGATAACTGGCGTAGTTGAGCTACGTGTGGTAGTAACAGGAACTGGAGTAGTTGTCGTGCGTGTAGTAGTAATGGGAACTGGAGTAGTTTTGGTGCGTGTAGTAGAAACGGGAACTGGAGTAGTTGTGGTGTGGGTAGTGGTAACAGGAACTGGAGTAGTTGTGGTGCGGGTAGTAGTCACGGGAACTGGAGTAGTTGTGGTGCGTGTAGTAGTAACGGGAACTGGAGTAGTTGTGGTGTGGGTAGTGGTAACAGGAACTGGAGTAGTTGTGGTGCGTGTAGTAGTAAAGGGAACTGGAGTAGTTGTGGTGCGTGTAGTAGTAACGGGAACTGGAGTAGTTGTGGTGTGGGTAGTGGTAACAGGAACTGGAGTAGTTGTGGTGCGGGTAGTAGTAACGGGAACTGGAGTAGTTGTGGTGCGTGTGTGTAAGGGAACTGGAGTAGTTGTGGTGTGGGTAGGTAACGGGACTGGGGGAGTTTGTGCGGGTAGTAGTAACGGGAACTGGAGTAGTTGTGGTGCGTGTAGTAGTAAGGGAACTGGGTATTTTTGGGTGCGGTAGTAGAAACGGGAACTGGAGTAGTTGTGGTGGGTGGTAACAGGAACTGGAGTAGTTGTGGTGCGGGTAGGTAGGGAACTGGAGTAGTTGTGGTGTGGGTAGTGGTCAGGAACGGAGAGGGGGTGCGGTAGTAGTAACGGAACTGGAGTGTTGTGGTGGTGTAGTAGTAACGGGAACTGGAGTAGTTGTGGTGTGGGTAGTGGTAACAGGAACTGGAGTAGTTGTGGTGCGGGTAGTAGTAACGGGAACTGGAGTAGTTGTGGTGCGTGTAGTAGTAACGGGAACTGGAGTAGTTGTGGTGTGGGTAGTGGTAACAGGAACTGGAGTAGTTGTGGTGCGGGTAGTAGTAACGGGAACTGGAGTAGTTGTGGTGCGTGTAGTAGTAACGGGAACTGGAGTAGTTGTGGTGTGGGTAGTGGTAACAGGAACTGGAGTGGTTGTGGTGCGTGTAGTAGTAACGGGAACTGGAGTGGTTGTGGTGTGGGTAGTGGTAACGGGAACTGGAGTAGTTGTGGTGCGGTAGTAGTAACGGGAACTGGAGTAGTTGTGGTGCGGGTAGTAGTAACGGGAACTGGAGTAGTTGTGGTGTGGGTAGTGGTAACGGGAACTGGAGTAGTTGTGGTGTGGGTAGTGGTAACGGGTACTGGAGTAGTTGTGGTGGGGGTGGTAACGGGCTGAGTAGTTGTGGTGGGGTAGTAGTAACGGGAACTGGAGTAGTTGTGGTGTGGGTGTGGTAACGGGACTGGAGTAGTTGTGGTGGGTAGTGGTAACGGGTGGAGTAGTTGTGGTGGGGTAGTGGTAACGGGACTGGAGTAGTTGTGGTTCGGTTTGTGTAACGGGAACTGGAGTAGTTGTGGTGTGGGTAGTGGTAACGGGACTGGAGTATTGTGGTTGGGGTTAGTAGTAACGGGAACTGGAGTGTTGTGTGTGGGTAGTGGTAACGGGAACTGGAGTAGTGTGGTGGGGTAGTGGTAACGGGACTGGAGTAGTTGTGGTGCGGGTAGTAGTAACGGGAACTGGAGTAGTTGTGGTGTGGGTAGTGGTAACGGGAACTGGAGTAGTTGTGGTGTGGGTAGTGGTAACGGGAACTGGAGTAGTTGTGGTGTGGGTAGTGGTAACGGGTACTGGAGTAGTTGTGGTGCGGGTAGTAGTAACGGGAACTGGAGTAGTTGTGGTGTGGGTAGTGGTAACGGGAACTGGAGTAGTTTGTGTGGGTAGTGGTAACGGGTAACTGGGGTAGTTGTGGTACTTTTGTAGAAACAGGAACTGAAGTAGTTGTGGGTGGGTGGGTTAAGGGTTTTACAAAAGAAAATTTTTGGGTAGTGGCGGAACGGTATAAAAAAAATCGGTCTATTATTTCCTAAAAATAAGTGTTTGATTCCATTTAACTTTAGAAAAAATATTCATTAATATTTTCAAACAAACTCCCTTAATTCCTTGTCTAGCGCTCTTTTTACAATCCTTATAGGTTCGAAGGGCTACATTACTTCCCACGCTATTGAGGAAAGTTATGTAAGTAAATTTAATCCAGGAAATATGCAAACTTTTTCGCAGAAAATAACGTTATATTAGTTAAAACTGATTTATAAAAAAGTATTTTTAAAGTCTTTAATGTACATTCATTTTCAGGCACTTATCTTTACCGACAGTAAGATAATTTCGAGTATGGATTAAACAATAAAAAACTTTTAATATATCAAAATACTTATTTTATGGGCAATAAAAACTTTAAGAGCAACTAAATTAAATGTTTAAATTGAGCACCGTGAGCTGTTCTTTTTAAATATTTTTAATAACTTCAGAAGGTATAAATTGGTATTTCGTGACAAATCCTATCTTTAAATTCTGTGACTTTCTAACGTATATTTTCCTTTTTAAGTCCCCACAAAAAGTAATTCAGGGATGTTAAATCTGGACCTATTGACATGGCTATTAAAAAAAAGAGTCTCGTCCGAAAAAAATATGTTCCTTACGAAATTATCATCACGATGAACTTGATTACTTAATATTCAGTAATTTTTCTGTGTTGGATTTGTTTGGTTCCATTTGTTTTATTGCATTATCATGCCTAGATTTTTCCACTCAACTTTTCGAGTTTAAGGGGGTAGGATAATCGGGTTTCGTAAAGCTGGAATTTCTTTTAAAAAACTCGTTAGTCGGGTGTTTCGAAACGAAGCTACAGTAATGAGACGTTGTCCAGCGTGGTTCCAAAAAGGTCAAAATCAACGAGTTAGAGGTACTAGACACCAAAGACAGACTACAGAGCGACAGGATCGATATTTCAGGCAAGTAGCACTTAGAGATCGATTTTCCACAAGAAGAGCAGCTGCGAACCAGTGGTTTGATGCTGTCAGGACAGTTTGTTGCCGAATAAGGTCTTTTGCACTGTTTTTATACTGTCCTCATCTTGTACTATCTCTGATCCCACATCATCGTAGGCAACGATTGGTATGGAATAGGTAGAGACTTAAATGCAATATCGAATGGAACTCAATCGTATTTAGCAAGGAGTCCAGATTCTGTGTGGGCATACATGATGACTGTGCAAGAGTAAGGAGGAGACGTAGTGAAAGACGAAACGTCTAATGTTCCATCCAATGGCATATTCCTCGCACTGTGACTGTTATGGTATGGGGAGCCATTGCTTATGGTAGCAGGTCACGATTAGTGTTCATTCCAGGTAGCATGACTGCCCAGCGCTATATTCACAAAGTTTTGCAACCAAATCTGCTTCCGTTTTTGGAAACATTGCAATATTCACTTTCAACGGGAAAACTGAACTTGACATTTCTCTTATTGAACATGTATGGGATATGACCGGAAGAACGTTGCAAAATTCACTGCACTCTCCACAAACACTGAAGGCTCTATGAAACCAAATTCAGATAAACTGGGATCCAATACACCAAGGAGACATCAATCACCTAATTCAATCAAAGTCGCGTCGACTTAATATGTAGCGAACAGAGGAGCTTCGACACATCATTAACATTAAGGTGGGATATCTCAGCTATATTGCGAAATTCCGAATTCAAATTTAGTTATTTTCTATTTATCAATAGTCCTATACTGGGTGTTGCATTTTCTGTGTCATTTATTATTTTTATTGTCAAGGTAATCGTGCAGCACCCAACTATGCCCGATTTGAACATTCAATTTAGTTGTTTTTATAGTTTTCATTGCCTCTAACTTTAAGTATTCTAAAATTTTAAAAGCGTTTTTCTTCTGTTTTCATGTTATTCAACCCATACTCAAAACTATCCTACCGTATGAAAAAAAATGTGCTTTTTTCAACTCCGTAATAAAAAATGTGTGTTACATTGAAAACAATATCGGTAACGTATCATTACCTCCCACAGGAATCACCTTGTCTACACCAATTCTATATGATAAAAGTTATTCCTTAAATTTTTAACGAATACATATATCAGCTGCTTTATAAATGCACTGTATATGTTGTGTTTTCTTTTTGATTTCGGTCAGTTCTGCCAGGCTATGGGCTGTTAAATAGCAGTAAAAATTACCTAAATCTACCTGTCAGTTGTTGACCACCCTTCTCCGGTGCATCCAGCTGACTCAGGATAATCACATGTGTTCAAATTAGGATTCCAGTGAAGACCAGCTGTGCAATTCATTAAGTAAGGTATACCGTCACTACATTCCCAATACTGGGTGCAGTCACTATCTGGATAATACTGTTTTTCACATGACGCTAAAAATGGGAATATTTAATTTAATTTTATTTTGTTTTAAACAGCAAGGTGGGTGGACCATGGAAGGCCAAGGAAAGTCCTTGGAAAGTCAATAATTCTTTGCAAGGCCGATTGAAAATTTTACAATGGACCTTGCCAGGGCATAATGGCCTTATTAGGAACATCTAGGATTTCGGAAAATATTAAAATTTAGTTTTTAGTTATAAATACGTATCGAGAAAAGTAAAACAATGTATAAGTTCTTAATATTATTACTTGTAAGTGCGCTTTCAAAAATTTTATCTAAATGTTTTGTTAAATAAGAAAATTGTTGTCATAGATAATATTTTTATTGTTTGGTCTTCTTAGGAACATTTAGGCCTTGAACGGACCCATAAGAAGGCCATGTTGGTCGATTTATTATTTTCATTATTTGGCCATAAAAGCTATTGAAGATTTATTCGTTATCGATGTAAAACTCACTAAAATTATTTTTAAAACATTTTCACTAATACATTCTTAGTTTAACGATAATGTTCAAGTAACATTCGTTGAGTATTTTTTAAGTGAAAATGTTATTGTAAAAATTTCATGTTTGATATTAGTAAAAGATTTTTTATGTAGTTTGAGTAGAACTAGATATTTTGACTGTCAGAACGTTAGTTTTAAGTTAAACGACTGATTAATTTTATCGGCCTTGTTTGGAACCCTGTTCCTTTAAAGGCCGTTTGGAAGAATTTAGTAAAACTTAAATTTATTAATAATGATTAACTCTGCAATTAAAAAAAATATATTTTATAAGTTACATTATAAAACAAAGTGTTTCTTAATAATTTGTTTTATTTATGTTATAAATAAAAGAACAACAACTGTTTATTTGTTATGATGGCCTTTCATGGTCCGCTCTCCTAATTAATTATATTTTAAAAGATGTCTGGGTTTTGCTGTAAAATCCCTCTTTTAAATAGACACAAAATTTTAAATTTGTATGTACTTACGAGCTGGGGAGGACAATACTGAAGAAGCTGCACATAAAGTCAAAACCAAAATTATATTTGAGGACTTCATAGCTCTACAAATACGTTGTTAGATATTATTTCTAAAGACTGATAAATACAGATTTTTTAAACTTATTTATAAAACACTTAGGAAATATTCTTTATAAATCACTTAAAAATAACCTTATCAGTTGATGTTATCAGGATGCATTCAGATTTTTTTTGAATTAAAATTAGTTAAAAAATCGTTTAATTTGTAAGTCTTTTTTTGTAATAAGTTGATTTGATTTTATTCTTTTAAACTTAATTTGGTTTTAGTATACTAAAGTTAAAGCAGTGTCGAATCGTGGTTAATTTGGGGCTCAAGGCTGAATTTTAGAGGCCTTACTTAGATCATGAGATACTAAATTTTCCAACATAGACTAAGTTTTTTAAAAAAAAAAAAAAGACGGATGTAAAAACTTTAAATAAAATGAAAACTTGCCTCTCCCTATTTGATTAAATTTGGTATATGGGGATTTTTTGGGGCGCTGATTACGAATCTTAAAACGATTTTTTTCGGCAACTTTCCGTTATTCAGATATTTATCATCAAAGTTGAAAACTAAACTAACCCTATTTTCACTATATTGGCACTAAATTGGCACCCAATATTTCATAAACACCTAATAAAAATTTGTTTTTTTTTATTTTCACCTTTTTTCCATTAAATTGTAGTTTTAAGTCAAAGGCCGCAGCCACATTTGCTGTCCAGAGTGTATACTTGGTTGCGACGTTTGAAAGTGGAGGTTTGCAATTGAATTGAAAAAAAAGGTGTAAATAAATATAAAAACGGTTTTTAAAAGTGTTTATAAAATATTGCATGCCAATTTAGTGTATAAATCAAAAATACTGTGCAAAAAGAAGGAGAAATAGTGTAAATAAGATTAGTTTGATTTTGAACTTTGATGATAAATGTTTCGAAAACGAAACGTTGCGGAATAAACATTGCGGTAATTGTCTGGAAAGTGGCCGCAACTCCGATTTTGACCAAATTTCGTATACGGGGGTTTTTTGGGGCGCTGATCACGAATCTGAACTTTTTTGGCGGAAACGTTTCGTTTTCAAGATATCCATCATCAAATTTAAAAATGAAACTAACCTCATTTACACTACTCCTCCTTCTTTTTGTACAGAATTCTTGATTTTTACACTAAATTAAAATACAATAGTTGATAAACACCTTTTAAAAACTTGTTTTTATATTTATTTTATACCTATTTTTCATGTAATTGTAAAAATCCACTTTCAAACGCCGCAACCAGGTATACAATAGGGAATCATGGCCGCCCCGTTTGAAAGTGATACTTGGCAATTTAATGAAGAAAAAGGTGTAAAATGAACATAAAAAAGTTTCTAAAAGATGTTTATAAAATATTGTGTCTAACTTTAGAGTAAAAAACAAGAATTCTGTACAAAAAGAAGGGGGAATATAGTGTAAATGAGGTTAGTTTGATTTCCAAGTTTGATGATGGATATCTCGAAAATATTTTTTTCAGATTCGCGATCAGCGCCCCAAAAAACCCCCGTATGCCAAATTTGGTTAAAATCGGAGTGCAGGCAACTTTCGAGACAATTACAGACCTTATAGGTTTATGTAACAATAACAAATTAAAAAAAAATCTCTTCTATGCGCAAATTATTTCATCATAGAAAATGAATTCTGATATAATATACCGGATTTAATTGATTCGGGTTCAATAATTTTATCAAAACTTTAAATTTATCTCCAAGATGCTTATTAAACATTAAATACCTTATGCAAAACCTATCCTTTTCACTAAAAATATCTTTCTTTATTTCATCCAAATAATTTTTGGTCCCACTCTTTTATGCGCATCACTAAAACTTTTTTCAACTTCTGTATTTATTTCGGCTGCTTTGTTCTCAAAAATCTTTAAATTTTTGCACGTTAGGATATAATAAATAACACCAATGTGAATTTTCAATGAACAGTTTTTCTTTTTATTTCTTTAATTGCAAATATCTAACTCGCACGCCATCTTCCTAACTCCATTCGGTGCGCTTCTGACAGACAGGTGGCGCTGTATGTATTAAATTTTAATATTTTTCCTCTTAAGAAGAAGGAATCAGCGCCTATATGGGAAGAAGTTACTAAAAAGTTTCCATTGTTTCATAAACTTGTTTTCGCATTTTGTTGCTTTTAATTTTCTATTTTTCCTGGGAAGATAGACGGATCGCAATGCTGTTTTTTGCATTTGTTTCCAAAATTTTTTTGTAAAAAATGTACCTAATTTGTGACTTATACAAACCGCAAATTGCATTGCTGCAGCCAAAAATTTATTCAAAATTTTTGAGACGGCTTTTGAAGATTTAGTAACTTTGTAAATATTAGTCAGAACTGGTCCTAATCGGGTTCCCGGGAGTTTTTGAGGTCGCTGATCACGATTATGATGTTTAAATTGACCCACAGCCCACCTGATGCGACCAAAAACGTCGATGAACGTCATCTCCGTGGAACTCTATCAAAATTCACGCGGGGAAGGAGAGAAACTCGACGACCGGGGGTTTTTTGGGTCGCTGAATTCAAATGTGGCATAAGTGAACACCCCCGGACACCTGGTGCTCCAGAACCTCAATATGGTCGTTATCCCCGAGAATTTTCCTGACAAGATTGCCAAAAACAACCAGAAAATTATTGTAGGGGCTTTTTTGGGGCGCTTAGTCCAAATTTTACGTCAAAAATGATCCTCCGAACACCTAGTGCACCGGAACCTGGGCCTTAACGTCGTCTCCGTCGATTTTTGGTTAGTTTTTTGCGATCGTGTCTGGAAAACCCTTGGAGACGACGTTCAGATCGAGGTTCCGGTGCACTAGTTGTCCGGAGATACATTTTCGGGGTGAAATTTGAATTCAGCTCCCAAAAAACCCCCATAACGATTTTCGGTTTGTCTTTATAGCGGTCGTGTCTGGAAAAACCTCGGAGAGGACGTTTAGGCCCAGGTTTCGTTGCACTGGATGTTCGGGGATCATTTTCGACATAAAATTTAGATTAAGCGCCCCAAAAAAGCCCCTACAATGATTTTCGAGCTGTTTTTGGCGATCCTATCAGAAAAATTCTCGGGGGTTGTTCTTTCATGCCGCATTTGAATTCAGCGACCCACAAAACCCCCGGGCGCCAAGTTTCCCTTCCTCCCCACGTGAATTTTGGGAGAGTCCCAGGTTAGGGTGCGCTAGGTGTTCGGGGGGTCTTTTCCGCCGTGAAATTCGGATTTAGCGCCCAAAAAAATCTCCATAATGAATCTGGGTTCGTCTTCATAACGATTTTCGGTTCGTCTTTTTCGATTTCGGAGATAAGGTCCGCGTCAAGGTTCCGGTGCACCAGGGGGTGTTCGCCGATGCCATATTTAAATTCAGCGACACAAAAAACCCCCTGTCATCGAGTTTCTCTCCTACTCCGCGTGAATTTTGATAGAGTCCTAGAGAGATGACGTTCATCGGCGTTCCTGAGCATCCAGGTGAGCTGTGGGTCAATTTGATCTAAAACTAGTATCACACGAGCTAAAACTTGGCTTAAGAAATTTAAAGATACCGCTAGTCTTTTTGAATTCTAAATAAGAAATGAGAGCCTACTAAAGGCATTTCATGATTATATGATCTAGTACAAGATGACATAGAAACCGCAGATGAGACCGAAGTTTCAGATCGTAAAAATATCGAAACCTAGTCGAGCACAAATTTGCATAGAAATAGTTTTAGCATTTGTAACAGAAAAAAATATGTTTTTCTACTTGCGTGCGCAAAGTACTTACTTTGCACACGCAAAAGTTTAACTTTGCCCACGGAAACTCTTTGCGCACGCATTTTCGTTCTGCATATTTGCCGGATTTATGGTCGATTTTTTAATGTATTAATTACTTCCGGATGAAATAATATTAAAAAAAGGGTTCCACATATTCTTTTATTGTGCTTTATTGAATTTTAGATACATTTGGCGCTTAGTAAATATAGCATATCAATTTTCTTTATTATCATTTTAATATTTTTCCATGCACCATGTATTTCATAGACACCATGCTAAACAATAAAAAATCGAAAATTGCTGCAGCAACCAAGTACAAACATTTTCTAATGTCACGGAAGCATCAGAAAATTCGGTAAAAAAGTTTAAAATAAGTTTCTAAGAATGGAGGAAGAATTGCCAGACGATGTTTTAAAAACCGCAAGTTTGGCCAACTAGGAGCTCCTGCTGGCAAAATCAAAAGGAAAGTACGAGAAACAGGACCTATTATTCATTTGAGACATGGTGGAAAGAAAAAGGCGTTAGAACTTTGAAAGGAGGTACTTTTAGCCTATTTTCTCAAATTAAGGAAGGCATTTAGTCCAAATACTTTATGGTCGAAAGACTCCATGCTGAAAAGTGTTTTAAAGATCAAGAAAAATGTAGATATCGGCAAGTTTTATAAGTTAACAGCATTTACTAAGAAACAAAATGTAGGCTTTCGGCCGAAAAAGTCAAGGATTTTTTCAAAAGAAGAAATATTTACATTTATTAATGAAGCACCTGATGAAATATATCTTTTGATAAAAATTGCGACCATTTTCTTCGGACTTGCTGGCGCCTGCATACGAGAAGAACTCGCAAAAATGAAAACATCCGACATCGAGAACAAAGGCAACCTAATTGTTGTGAAGATTCCAGACGCAAAAAACTATACCTCATGTACTTTGGTCCTGTCTGAGGAGATCAACGACGGAAAGTATTTGTTCTTATATCGGAAGTATACAGCATTACGGCCACCGACAACCCATGAAACACATCAACGGTTTTTCGTATATTTCAAAAGGGAAATTTGCACACAACAATGCGTTGGGATCAATACATTTGGGAAGATGCCTTCTGAGATAGCAGCATTTTTAAAGTTGCCGAATCCAGAGCTATATACCGGCCACAGCTTCCGGCGATCTTCTACAACGCTAGTTGCAAATTCCGGAAAAGGACCCATAGATATAAAACGGTTAGGCGGTTGGAAATCGACAACGGTAGCCGCGGGATACATTCAAGAATTAACAGGCTACAAAAAGGGGTTAAGTAAAAAAAATTAAACTGCAACAAGCCAAAAACTCTCAAGAAGCCAGATGAAATGTCATTTTTTGACAGACGCTGTTCAATCAGCTAAAACTCAAGATTTCGTCTTAACATCGAGCAGCGAACCATCATCGACGTTCCTAAGAAATCATTTGAAATCGGCCATAAACCTTCAACATACAACTAATTGTACTCTTAACATTAATATTGTTAATAATAATTAATAATAGTTTTTTTTTGTATAATCAGTTAAAATAAAAATTTAATTATTTACTTTGGATTTTTTATTTTTACCGAAATATTCGTATATTTCTAATAATCATATTCTTTAATAAAACGCTCGTAGAAAAAGTATTTGCAAGTAGAAAAAATATTGTTCCTAATACTTGCGCAAAGTGACTTTTCCGCACTTAGAGCTTATCCGAACTCCGCTCCGAGTCGTTCATCTAACTGCTTTGGCGTGCGCACTTATTAGGAAAATAACTATTTCAATTTTACTTTCCGAACGCTAAATAAATTGCTACGCTTGGCCATTCATCAAATTGCAGTGGCTTACTTCTCAGAGGCGCAAAAAAGAATATGTTTATTACTATTTCTATTAGTTATAAAAAATAAAACTACTTCTTCGTTGATCAGCATATTCAGACTGACAATTTATTGTTTTTTTTTTATAAACAAAACTACAAAACTCTGGGTTAGCCGTGATATCACCTAGTTCAAATTAGTAATTCTAGATGGCGCTAATAATACATTATAACTACCTATTTTTAAGATAATTTCAACAATTTCGACCATGTTAATTTTTCCTTTTAGGGATAGTTTTAAAATACCTTGTATATCTGTATTCTTGTTGATCACTGTATTTTGTATACTATAAATAAAATGACTCATTTTTAACAAACCATATATTTAATGCTATAATCAAAAATATATTATCGACCATTGTTATAATGGTACAAATATCAGATCATAACGGCAGATAAATCATGGAATTTTAACTGAATTTTTTGTTTCATTTTGATTTTGCTTGGCCTGGTAACCGTAACACCATTCAGGATACCACCACCCGTACCACCAGGAACAATCAACATTGGGATTTTCTGAAAATAAAGATTGCAGCAGCATGAAATATTGGAAAATGTGTTATATCGATGGCCTATTGCTAATAAAACGTATCTACAATTTACTGTTTTTAGGGAAAAGACAAAAACATTAATATCGTGGCATTTGTGCTGTCTTATGTTTCCAAATTTTTGCTGATAAATTGAAATGATGGCACAGATTTGGTTTTATTTTAAAATTTACGAATTTTTGGTATTTTTTTGTGTAATATACAGATACGTTTTATTAGCTCTTTTTTTTAAATGTTTTTTACAGATACGTTCTTTTGTATCTAATAAAAAGTTGTATGCTGAATTGATAAAAATATAAATATCCTCTAATTTATAACTTAAACATATGTTTTATTCATTAATCTCATATATATTAGGTATAAAAGAAATAAAACAACATTTTAAATTAAAGAAAAGAAAACGAAAAACATTTTAAATTAAAAAAACAAAAACTTCAGACCTATTTAAATGGTAAGTTATTATAAAAATCATGACAGTCCTTTGGCAATACACGCTTTATATCTTGAAGATGATCGTATTTTTTCTTATTTATATCTAAAGGTCCATTATGAAGCCTTTGGTATTGGACAGAGAATGAAGCGTTCTTATTTTTTCTTTGCGGTAGTTCAGCAAAGTTATCTTTGTAATTGAGTTTATATAATATCGATTGTTTTTCAAAATCATACAATAGCACTTTTATATCCGTAACTTTCGGATCTGTAGATTTTTTACCCGGCCGTATTGATTCATAAAATAAGCCATCTTTGGCAGAATAGTCTAAAAAAAAATCATGTGAAAGGTACACTGCTTCAAGTGGAGTGGGTTTTAATCTTGCTTCCTCGGTAATTCTTACAAAATCACTTGGAAGATATATTTTTCTATTTTTTAATTTTCTTTCAATCAAAGAATGTACGGCATCACACTCCATTTGGGTGTGGCCTTTTTCAAGAAACTTTTGTGTAATATTTCGTTTTTGTCTGACTGCAAATGAAAGAAGCGCGTTTGATAGTACTGCATTCCTATTTTGGTAGCCACAACCATCTGAATAAAGAATTATTGGTAGAGAAGTAGATGAACAATTCACCGAGAGATGTTGAAGAATTATGGAGGCAAATGTCGACGCAGACAAATCTCCTTCTCCTTCATGCCACCAATAATTAGTGCACGAATGATTTTCCAAATTGTAAATCGTTAAATTATGGACCGCTAATTTGGTCTTGTAGTAAAGGGTACTTGCTTTTAGGGCCGGACACGTCTTTACAGCTTGTAAATCTATTGTAAAAACGTAACAATTTTTATTTATTGCTTCTTGTTTGTCATTCTCTTTCTCCTGTCTGGCATTGTTCTTATTTTCCACATGTTTTAAGTAATCTTCCTCTGTTACTTGTTTCTCTTCATATGCACAACATGTATCACACTGATCTTTTCTTGGGCGAAAGAGAGATAGTTTCATATTGGAGAATGTTTCACTAAATAAGTAGTAGGATGAACTCGGCTTTCCGTTTTCCAAACAAAACTTTTGATACTCCTTGAAAACCGAATATTTTGACTGAAAATCTGCCTCCAAGTATTTTCTTTTAGAATCTTTTCTGCAGTAATGGGATTCGATTTTTGGGAGGTCTTCGAGCCATTTTGTTAAGACATTTTTTTTCAAAACGTTGTTTGTTCTTTGGGTACTTGTTGAATTAGGACGAGTAGTAATTAATCCATTGTTTACCTTTGATAACCACTTTCTTACCATGGTTTCCTTTAAGCCGAAGGTATTTAAAAACATTTTTTGGCATACTGCTAGTTTTACATTATCAAGGTACAAATGATATGATTTAGTAAAGCTTCTTCTGGATTGATTTTCTGTAGATGCTCGTCTTTTCTCAAAGCATTCTACTAAATTGCAAACGTATGACTGTTTTTGTTGCCAATTCATATTCTTCCAAAAAGAGTCAAAGATATTCTGTCGTATATTATCATTAAATTTGGAGCAGTGCCGTTTCGATGATTTTTTACATGCATCTGAATGGCAAGCTGGCATAAGCTTTCTTGAACAACGCTGTGTGTTATGACTTACTACTCCATCTTTTGTTCTTGTATAACCAACGTATTTATCCCCTTCCATTCTTTTTTGCTTAGTAACTTCCTTTTTCCAATTTTTCTTCTGTTGTTTTCTATTTCGTTTCTTTCTATTCTGGTCAGAATCTTTATTCGGGTTTCTGTCATTTTCTTTGTTATCGAAATTATCTTTTACATTATTTTCCGTACTATCTTTACTCGTTTCGTTAATGTTTTGTTCTACTGTCCAGTTAGGATCAATATCCATTTGAGAGTTCTCTGGGGTTTGGTCATTGCTAATTTCTTTACTTTCATTCACGTTGTCGTCAGTGGTTTTATCATCACCCTGTACTAAAAGGCTGTGAACAATTTCATTGTTTTCTGTTATTAACAATCCGTGCTCATTAATTTTGCAAAAAATAATGTTTTCATTTTCGGTATGCGATATTGGTTCATCAGAAATTTGTATATTATCTGCATAGGCTTCTGAAAGCTCATTTGAATTATTTATAGCGGTTTGCGTTTCAGAAGCAAGTAGTGCTAGACTCACTAGTTTTCGTGATCTGCTGCTCAACGCGTTATTACCGTTATTAATATTCATCTGAAATAAAAGAGCCCGTGGTTAAAAAATGAATACCAACTGTTTTTATTTTTTAGTCAAAACAAAAGGGGTCGTTAAACACGTTTTTTTTTTAAACAAGGACTAGTTTTAGGATACCACCTAAAAAAAACCGGCGCATTTTTTAACGTAAATTTAAAATAATACTTTTAAAGTTGAATATTGGGGCAGGGACACTGTTTTAGTGCCAAAATATTGCAAATTATGAAAGTAACAAATAATTTAAGGTAACAATTTTTTATTCTTGGTCCCAGACTCTATACAAATTAAAAAAATATCCTATATAAAAAAACAGTTAATTGTGTTAGATTTTGATAATTTGCAGTATTTTTGGACCAAAATAGAGAATGTTGAGCCCTAACGTTTACCTTAAAAAATAATATTTTAGGTTTTGTCAATCTGCTAAAGGTTTTATGCGTAGTATTCTAAAACTGGTTCTTGTTTAAAAAAAATGTACGCCCTTCATGATTAAAATTTATATTTTTAATTTTAACCTTATATTGTTTTTAAAAACCGAAAATAGTTAATTGTTTAGAACTTATTACATTAAACCCAAAATTAGGGAAGCCAAAATTTTTACTCTACCATTGTCCTATCAAGCAAAAAAAAGTTTATATCGGGTGAATTTATAGTTAAATACTCTGTTATCGGCTTAAATAAGCCATTATAAATAACAATATTAACATTTACAATAATTGTAATAATTCACAGGAAAATAGTGATAAAGAAATAATAGAACGTAACTTAATTATTTACACAAATATTGGGCTTCTTGTAAAACTAATAAGACGTATCGTTAATCTAAAATAACCTAACTATTTAAACTTGAAAATACAGTATTTTAAAGACTAAAAATGTATGTTTTGGGTGTCATGGTACTACTAGTTTGTTAATAATGCCGAACTACAATCATAGTACTTACATTTTCATGGATATATTAATTTCTCACCGGAACAAAACTGATCTTGTCACTCGCGCGGTATTTCTTAAGGGTAATTAAGCAGATACGTTCTATTAGCAGCAGAATTCAGGAGCGCGTGGTTGGGTGTTATTGTTTCTAGCGAAGTAAAACGAATTTTATTGGTCAAAAGTGTATTATGATGGTAATACGTGGTGGGAAATATTACGTTATATTTTTTTAAATCAGTGGTGGGAAAACTTTCATAATGGGAGCCACAAAGTTTTAAGAAATTTCTGAAGAGGGCCAGAAATAGACAAAATACATTTTGTTTTAAAATCTAATGTGTTTTCTGTATTTTTTCATGTTTCTACATTTTCCTATGTACAGGGTGATCATTAAGGCTATGTACGGGGTCAGTTAAGGGTAGCGGCGGCCATATCTTAAGATATTGGTCTATAGATTTGAGAAAAAAAAATCATAAAAAAAAAGTCGCTAAGAGAAATTGCTGGAAATTATTTTCGGTTTGTCAAACGTCCGCTAGGGGGCGTAACAACTAACCAAGTAGAAAATGGGATTTTTAAAAATTTGTCTAATGAAAGTATATCGATAATATCATTTTTATATTTATAATTTCCCTACATTTTTTGTCTAAAACATTTTGTTCTATCTATCAAAAATAAAGCGGTGGGGGGGGGTTCAATTTTTTTTTAAAAAACCAAGATTTCTCCCGTTTCTTTTGACCGATTTTATAAACTTAGACTCATATGAAAGAGCAAAATTTTTTTCTAGACGCTTATTTGGTTTTAAATTTTTTGACTTTTGCTGTCGCCGCTAGATGGCGGTAATGGTAAAATTTTTGAGTTTTTTAAAAAAAAAAAAAACAAATGTAATGGTATATTAATTTTTTATTTTTTAAAAAAGAGGAAAAAATTTCTCTATAATTTAATGATAATAATTTATTATTTTCCCTTTTTTTAAACCCTTGATATTGAAAATAAATTTTATTACATTAAAAAATGGCACGCCACTTTTTTTATCAAAATAAAAATCATTTTTGTAATCGTTTTATTAGTTGCTAACAAGAACCTCTTGACTTTTTTTCGTTAGACAAACGGTTTTGGATTAAAAAATAAAATAAGTTTTACATAGTGTTTACAATGATAATTAAAAGGTAACAGTATGAAACTTATTTTTCATTTGTCTAACGAAAAAAAAAAAAAAGGTAACAATTTGCAATTACAAAACTGATTTTTTATTTTGACCGAAAAAGAAAAATTTTATATTTTGGCCCAATAGGGGGTCAAAAAAGTTTTTTCAAAAAATTATAAGAAACCCTCTTTTAAAATATAAAAATATACCATTACATTTTTTTTTTTAAAAAAACTCAAAAATTTCTACCATTTCAGTTAACTTCTAGCGGCACAAAAAAATTCAAACAAATCTTTTGAGGGCAAATTTACTTTTCTAATTTAAGTTTGCAAAAATTTGGCGAAAAAGAATTTTGGTTTTTTAAAATTAAATTTCCCCCACCGCTTATTTGATAGTGGAAAAAAATTTTTAAAAATGAAAATGGTATGGAAATATCATCGATATATTTCATTAGAAAAAATTCTATAAAAATCCATTGTCACTGGTGTTGTTGTTTAAAAAATATTTCAGCATTCTTGGTGACTTTTATGATTTATTTTAAAGGATATGACCTTTCCCGCTACCCTTAACTGATCACCCTGTACCAATAAAAAAATTGTTATTTACAATAAGCTTAATTATAAGAAAATGGCGGAGAATACAAATAAAACTCAAAAGGCAAAGTTTCTTTAAAACGAAAAATTAATTTGGCGAAATGAGCAAAAAAAAATATGAGTGGCGTACCACGTTAAAAAAAAAACCTGCAGTAGTATCCGTACGTACGCCACTGATTAAATAACAAAATCATTTTTTCTGTAACTATATAGGATTCTATTAAATTAAGCTTCCGGTAAAATTTTGTTTCATTGTCTTTTAACGCTTAAAAATTAATAGTTATTACACTAAAACGATTAAAAAAATTAACACTCTGTTACTAAGGAACCAATAGGCGTTTTTCAGAACAAAACTTCATATAAAAAAATGTTTACTAAGAAATCCAATTTTTTATTTATTTTCAGCATTTATGTTACACCCTGTATACTGGAAAGTTGCCGATATCACTGTCTAATTCCGCATACCCAAAAACCTCCAGATACTAAATTTCGTAATCGCAGCTTCAGCGGTTTGAAAGGTTTTATAGTTTGCAGTACTTTTTATTAACCCAGTATATGAAAAAGATTTCTAGCAACTTACGTGTTGTTGAAGGCCATGTTGGATATGGTGTCCACGAATTAGGTGTGGTAACGGGATTTGGAGTAGTTGTGGTGTTATAACACCATTCAGGATACCACCACCAATACCACCATGAACAGTCACTATTGGGATTTTCTAAAAATCAACATATCGCGGCATTGTAATATTGCAAGAAGTGTGTTTGTCCAGTGACTTTCATCAATATTTCCCCTTATTTTCTACTTTTTTTGGTAATATATTTATAAAAACTCAAAAGATTAGATCTGATTAGTAGTTGGTAAAAGTTTTTGAATGCTTATTTTAAAATTTTATATTAATTACGCCACCAAACAAACATTTTAACACGTCAATTTCAATATTTACTTGCGTAAATATAAAATAATAAAATATAGGTGTATTGCTATTTTTTAACTGATTCAGCCTGAACTTCACTTTCATCTTTTTTGTCTCATTAACTTACCTTTTGTAGCTTTTTAAACATTGTCAGGATTAGGTTTGTAACAGGATTTGGAGTAGTTGTGGTGTTATAACACCATTCTGGATAAAACCCAAAACCACCATGAACAGTCCTTTTAGGATTTTCTGAAAATTATGTTAAAACATTATAATATTACAAGGTGTCTGTGTGTGTTGTGTGTGGTGTCTTTCATCAATATATTCTCTTATTGTCTACTTTTTGGGGCTGCGGGTGGCCCCCACATTCGCCTCGGTTTTCTACGAGAAAGAAAAGATTGGAAAAAAACTTTTAGCACAGTCATATGTTGGTCTGTGGGGAGCATATTTTAAAATTATTTTTTTAAATATACGGGTGAAAAAAAAATAAAATTAAAGGATATTTTTTCTTATCAAACATATTTTTTATTTTTAGATACTATAGACCAAATAAAGGTGAGTTATTGTTATAATTCCTATACCTAAAACGGACCGTTTTGAGAATTTAGGGGTAAAAATTAAACCATATTTTAAAAATTTTTTTTACACCCTGTAACATATAAGGGCTGTTATTTAATTTACTGCTTAGTTAAGGGTTTGTTAACTTTTACATAAAAGTTTTACCTCAATATTATACAGATTGGTGAAAAAATTGCCTCAAATTTTGACATACATTTATTAAATAATTTTAAAGTTAAATAACCCCCCTATTTAGTGGCTTATTTTGACGCAGAACTAGTTTCCCTTTAAAACTATATTGGGGTTTTTCTATACTATCTCTTATGCTTTTATGCAAAGACGTTTTTATATTTGACTTATGAATAATTTCTTTTCTTAAAAATGGAACACTCTGTACTTTTTTGGATGACGCCTGTTAGAATCCCTTTTGGGCATATCCCCCTTTTAAAATAAACATATTTCTTGACACTCACCGTTACCAAAATCATTTCATTTTCCCTTATTTTAACTAATTAAATGTAACAATTAAAAACGATTATAATTTTAAACTACTCGTAGCAATCAATGATAATCGTTTGTTTAAACAAGTGTCACTGTCAAATTTTTTTGTTTGAAATAAAAATTACTCATTTAGGTCAAACCCTACTATTATTAAAAAAATATAAATATAATGGTACCTTTGGTGATGTCATATGAAATGTATGTTTTATTGACCCCATAAAATATTATTTTGGTTTTAATTTACCATAAAGTCCAATACATTTGCTAGAAGAAGGGCATTTTAAATATTTCGTTCCAACTATTGGGGGAATGGGTACCTTTTTTAAATATTTGGTTCTTATTTTAAAAATGCTTTAATATTTTAGAAATGGCAATAAATTGGAGTTTTTACTTTTGCTTCATTTTGTCAGATACATCTTATTTTAAAAATTAAAACTTGTGTTTTTTAATTTAGTGGTTTAATAAAAAGGTTTTTAATTACAATACAGGTGTTCCTTTTTTTGATAAAGAAATTATTCATAAGACAAATATAAAAACGTCTTTTCAAAAAAAATAAAAGAGATAGGTATAGGAAACCTAATATATTTTTAAAAAGGACTCTAGTTCTGCTTTTTAAAATAGACCACTAAATATAGGGTGTTCAAAAAAAAAATTTTTTTTTTAAACTTTGGGAATTTTTAATAAAATTTTGAGGTAAAACTTTAGAATTTTAAAAAACCCGTAAAAAGAGTAAATTTAATTAAAGTCCTTTAAACGGGGTTAAGCAAATTTTAAAATAGGTCTTTTTTTTTTTAAATTTCCCGGGTCAGTTTAATTAAAAGGAATTATAAATTTCCTTTATTTGGTCTATAGTACCCTAAAAATATAAAAAATAGTTTGTTCCATAAAAAAAAATATAACTTTAATTTTTGTTTTTTTTTGGGGCCACCTGTATATTTCAAAATAATTTTTAAAAAATGCCCACAACCAACAAAATGTGCTAAAAAAATTTGTTTCCAACTCTTTCATTTCTCGTGAAAAAACCCAAAGGGGAATGTGGTGGGCCACCCTGTATATTTATAAAACTTTGAAAAATTCGGATTAGCAGTTATTAAAAGCTTTTAGAAGCTCAGAATACTTATTTTTTAATTTTATATTAATTACGCCACTAAACAAACAAATATTTTAACAAGTGAATTTCAACATTATTTACTTGTGTAAATGTAAAATAATAAAATATAGGTGCAAAGCTATTTTTCGCTGATTCAGCCGAACTTCACTTTCATCTTTGTTTCTCCTAAATCAACTTACCTGTTGTTGTAGGCCCTGTTGGATATGGTGTCCAAGGATTAGGTGTGGTAACAGGATTTGGAGTAGTTGTGGTGGTGTTATAACACCATTCAGGATACCACCACCAGTACCACCATGAACAGTCACTATTAGGATTTTCTGAAAATTAACATATCGCAGCATTGTAATATTGAAAATGTAGTATGATTTAGTTTTTCCTTTTTTAAATTTCATGTCTATAATATGTAACATGTTTTTTCAACCACACCCAAACTTTAGGCTTTTATATAAACATGAGTCCTTTACCAAGTTCTGTATCATTTTATAATTTTGTTTTGTAAATCCTACTTTAATTTGATAACTTAAGAACATAAAAGCTTTTTAGCAACTTACGTGTTGTTGAAGGCCATGTTGGGCTTGGAGTCCAAGGTTTAGTTGTGGTGGCTTTTGTGATTTTAGTTGTACTTTTCGTAGTGGTAACAGGAACTGGAGTAGTTGTAGTGCGGCGTGTGGTAGTAACAGGAACTGGAGTAGTTGTGGTGCTGCGTGTGGTAGTAACAGGAACTGGAGTAGTTGTACTGCGGCGTGTGGTAGTAACAGGAACTGGAGTAGTTGTGGTGCTGCGGGGGTAGTACAGGGAAATGGGTGTTGTTGCGGCGGGGGTAGTAAAGGAACTGGGGTAGTTTGGGGCGCGTGTGGTAGTAACAGGAACTGGAGTAGTTGTACTGCGACGTGTGGTAGTAACAGGAACTGGAGTAGTTGTTGCGGCGTGTGGTAGTTGGGGAAATGGAGTAGGTGTGGTGCGTGTGGTAGTAAAGAACTGAAGTGGTTTGGTGGGCGTGTGGTAGTAACAGGAACTGGGTAGTTGTATGCGGCGTGTGGTAGTAACGGGGAAATGGAGAGTTGTACTGCGCGTTTGGTAGTAACAGGAACTGGGAGTTGTTGCGCGTGTGGTAGTAACAGGAACTGGAGTAGTTGTACTGCGGCGTGTGGTAGTAACAGGAACTGGAGTAGTTGTTGCGCGTGTGGTAGTAACAGGAACTGGAGTAGTTGTACTGCGGCGTGTGGTAGTAACAGGAACTGGAGTAGTTGTGGTGCGGCGTGTGGTAGTTACAGGAACTGGAGTAGGTGTGGTGCGTGTGGTAGTAACAGGAACTGAAGTAGTTGTGGTGCGTGTGGTAGTCACAGGAGCTGGAGTAGTTGTGGTGCGTGATGTAGTAGCAGGAACTGGAGTAGTTGTGGGTTGAGGTCTGTAAAAAAATAAAGTATTTGGTGCACGAATACAAATTTTTCTCTAAATTTAGATGAAACGATAAAAGAGAGATGTAAAAAAGCAAAAATTATCAGTAGCAAAACACAAATTTGTCTTAGTAATTAAGTTAAATACGTAAAAAATATGAAAAGTTGTTTTTCCAGAACCTTTCTTGCTATTACGAAATCTACTTCTATTGTGTCGATGTAACTTAAACAAATCAACGATCTGTTTTCTTCACTTTATTATTTTATAAAATACTGTAGATGTAAATTAGGGCTAAGTTCGCTTTTTATCTTAAAGGATAAAAAAGGTTAAAACTACTCTATTATAAAAAAGAATATTTAAAAATTATAAAAGTATTATTAAATATTGACTAGACAAAAGTTTAAAAATAATATGCGTCTTTTTACAATCTTTATGAACTCGAAAAATTGCAATATTTCTTTTATAGCGACCAAAGTGAAAACAAACAACAAGTTTTTTTTCATAAAGTTATGTTTTCTGAAAAGCATACAAAATTGTTTTTTTTAAATTCGGTTTGTTCTGGTGTTTTTGCCTGACTGTAGGCTAAGTTAGAATAGTAATCTTACTTGTTAGTTGTTGACCATCCCTCCCCAGTGCATCCAGCAGACTCGGGCCAATCACATGTGTTCAACTTGGAATTCCACTGCAGACCAGCTGAGCAACTCAATAAGTATGCTACACCGTTACTACATTGCCAGTATTTAGAGCAATCACTGTCTGGATAGTATTGTGCTGATGAACATGGAGCTTAAAAAATATGTAATATTTTATTTTAAGCAGCATAGGAGTCCCTTATTTTATTGAATCGAAAAAAGGATATGATTGTAATTATTTACTGATTTTTTTGATTGATTTTTTGACCCCATATATTTTATATCAATAGATAGAGATTTTCACAAATAATTCAGTGATATAGGGGTTGCTGTGTTTATTTCCTGCGGTCCTGCTGCAATTGTCTAAAAATTGCATAATACTATAAGAATAGTTTCACCTAAACAAACCTGGCTGCCACAAGTCATAGGTGCTTATTTGTCAAAGTCAAGAATTTTAAAAATACGTTTATTACTTTTTGGAGTAGTGTTATAATGGGATTTTCATCAGAAGAACGGCTTCAAAATATATTATATGCTAAAAATGATCTGATATATCTACTTCTAAAGCAAGCAGCAAAATTAGAATAAACGGAAAAAATTAAAATACAATACGAGGTAAAATATGGTGGTAATAAGAACACTTATAACAAAAGATTATAATATTACTAATAATTTAAATGTTCTATATGACCCCCGTTATTTTCGAAACATCTATCTATAACCCCTCCTTAGCCTTTCTAAGCTCACCGATATTTTTTGAGGTTCTTGCTTAAGACGATTAATTTCATTTACATTTTTTTCCCTCATTTCTCCCGTGTTTGTGTTTCCATTTTAATAAACGACATTCTTCAAGTGACCCCATAGAAAAGTGTCCAAAATTGTAATATCTGGACTATTAGGTGGCCATCTAATAGTGCCATAATATCAAGGAAGTTTAAAGGTGTATGGAAGCCCAATACTGCAGAACAAAATTGTCCAGGCGTGCAGGGCAGCGGGAATAGGGGGTTGGCCCCCGCGGAATTTGACGCAATGAATAGTAGGTCAGGCCTGATTTCCAAATTCTTTGTTACTATCTAAAATTGACATCATCAAATGTCAAATTCCAACATTCACTGTTTTTTTTTATTTTGCACAGGTAATTTTGGTTATTAAAGGATACTACTATAGAATATTTAAAATTATTTGTAATATTGGATTTTAGATCATCTGATATAATATGGAAAGAATAGATGGCGCCACTTTACTGTCCTTCTATTTAAATGGTCATATTTTTGGAAGTTTTGTATTTTTACCAAAAATCTTTGTAAATAAATAAAAACACGATTTTTTAAAATAAATTAAACATTGTATGATAGTATTATACTTATCACCAATTTTTGATAAAGAAGGGCAAATAGTGTAAATGAGTTTAATCTAATCCTAAGATTCTGGTTGTACATTAAAAAGTGAAAATTTTTATAACTGCTTTTTAGGCATATACTTTTCACTAATAACAAACATTAATGAGACAGAATAACAGTGGTTAAAAATATTTAGTAACCTTTATACTGAGTATCCATTGTAACAGTATCCTTTAAATATTATGTGTGTACAGAATGTCAGGCTTAAAAGTTGATAATGCAAGATTAAGAAACCAAAAATCTAATTTATTTTTAAACAAATTATTGTGTTCCGATTTGAATTATAAGGGGTTTTTGGAACGCTGATTACAAATCTGAAAATATCTTTTTTCGTAACGTTTCGTTTCAAGATCTTCCCATCAAAGTTGAAAATTAAACTAACTCTTTTTACTATGTTCTCCCTTCTTTGTGACACAATTTTGAGTTTTTACACTAAAATTGGCATTTACAATATTTTATAAACACCTTTAAAACCTTGTATTTTTATTTATTTTACATCTTTTTTTCATTAAATTGCGAACTTTTAGTTCAAAGGCAGCAGCCATATTTGCTCAAAATAAAAAGTGCTAAAAAAGGTTAAAATAACATAAAAAAGTTTTTAAAAGTGTTTGTGAAATATTGTGTGCCAATTTGGTAAAATCAAAAATTTTTCAAAAAGAAGGAGGAATAGTGTCAAATGGTATTTGATTTTCAATTTTGATATAATATCAAAAATTGCAGATTTTTTTTCAGATCGAATCGCCCAAAAAACCCCGTATACAAATTTGGTCAAAATCGGAGAGGAGGCAACTTTCGAGACAATTACCAAACAATACAAGAAAAAGCAAAAAGGAACTTTAGCATAAAATTGTACTTCCTTTTCATTCAATTAGAGGGACCTATATAATATTAAATTTGCCTGATCTGTCAGTAATCAATAATTTTGATCTTTAAAGAGTATACTAAATTATTAAATGAAATAAAAGTATCTAAATGTAAACCTTTTTCTTTTTAATAAATCAAAAGAAATACACAAACATTGTGAAATCATCTAAAAAAGATGGTTAGATTTGCCTTACTTTTTTCACTAATGACTTTCCTATGAAATTTTCATCATTTCTATTATTCATAATTCGATATATTATTATATTATTCGGTTACTAACGTTACGTCTTATAAGAAAGCACCTAATTTAAATATAAAAAAGTACTTACCTAAAGTTAAAAAGACGGTATGTTACCCTTGGATTTTTTGATATTATAAAAAAAACAATAAACAAAAATATAGTCACAATTTAATAAACACTAATCACTAAAATAGAAAGTTTTTATCAATCCAAAAAACGGTACTCCGGCTCTCTAAAGTATAATTGTTTAACTTCACACTGATTTATCAGTGTGTAAGTACAACACATTAAATTATTTCTGAATTTTGTTATTGCGCAGAATCGCGGGCTCAACAGTCTATTTTTCATACTGGAGCTGGACATTTTTGATCAATGGGCTCAAGCATTCAAATGGCTTCCATAGACCTTTAAACTTCCTTGCATAATATCCAATCACTGATTGTATCGGCGTTTGAGTACTGCTTGAGAACACATGGGGCGGCGCTCCATCTTGTTTGCCAAATTGTAGCAATTCTTTTAAAATATCCTCAATATCGTTTTCAAGAAGATTGAGATATCTTTCTCCAGTTAAAAGGGTCTCTCATCGAATATTGGTCCGACAATTCTATTGTTAAACCCCCCCTTCTATATTTTTTTACAATTTTGTAGACGCGCAGCAACTATATAAATTTGTACCGATTTGTCAATTTCATATTCATTTAGGTATTCAGTTTCAAGTAAAAAACTAAAATTTTTCTATTGTAATTATTTTTGAGGTATTGTCAATCAAGATCATTTTCTGGATACAGCTGTCTCCTGTTTTTTAATCTCAGCTAAGAAAATTACCATCAGCGGCGCTTCTAAATATATGTTTGAGTCAATTTTTTTTTCTCTTCATTTAAAATATCATCAAAGCTAACATTGTAATTACAACCTCCGAGAAGTATGTATTTACCGATCTTTTTTCTAACTTTTCAGTAGTAAATTTACCTGGTAAAATATACGACAAATCAAATTTTGAAAATGAATAGTCAATTATTTCTAGTAAAACAGAGTACTATGGCAAAGTGCAGAATAGGTGTCGTTTGTAAGGCGACCATTATTATTTCAAGTTTATGCCAAGCTTTTCAGCAGGACTTTTCGGGAAACAGGGACTGTTTTTGAAAATAATCCATATGGTAAATTTGGAAAAATACTAGGCACTGCATTTAACTTTAGTCTAGTTTTGGTAGTACCTTTTGCATTGACCCATCTGGCAAGCGATAATCATCTCTAATAATGTCACTTTCAAAATGCTTAGCGCAAACCCACAGAATATTTTGAGGGTGACCATGACTGTCGAGAATATTCCTAAGCCAATGGGCTTTAAGGTTTTCGTCCTTTGGAAAGGTGAAAATAGACACAACTGGTTCTCCTGCATCAAGAAGTTTTATAATTGGATTTGCGCAGGCACTGTAAGGACTTGTATGGTAAATTAATTAAATTGAGAAAATACCGAAAAGGTTACCGGAAAATAATAATAATAACAGTAACTAAATAGTATCTAATAAGCAGGCACCAAGTACCTATGCAACGCAATAACAAAAATCAAAACGAACACGACAAAATTCAAAATGTAGCACCTACGTACTTACGGTAATTTCCAATGCTAATATTTGTTACTGTTTTTAAAAAAATAACTAAAAAAATACCTTCAAAATTAAAGCCAAACACGAATCATTAAAACACACTTTCAATTTTAATTATTTTTTAAAGCTTCTTGACACAAAATGTCAAGTTCATTTTGCCGCCATTTACTTTAAGTACTGCTAACACCGCTTTCACCCGCAGATATTTTTTGTTTTTACGCAATGTCTGCGGAAAAAAAACTGTCCCGGTCACTCACAAATTTCACACAGTAAGACCTTTTACAGGTTTAGTCTTTATCTTAACAATAATATTTTCTTTTAAAGATTTGATTTATTCACAATAAAACAACAGAGCAACGAGTCATTCAACGTAAATTATATGACTAAACAAACAGCAAACGTGTGTCGCTAGATCACAAGAGCATATTGCCAGATTTCCTTGTTCACGAAAGCATTGGTGGTAAGGCTGTGGTTAAGCACACCACACCAGACATGAAGAAAGCCTCTCTTGGTATTTAATCTCTTGAAATTTCCTGGGATTTTGTCTTGCGCAGCTGTGCGTATTGCGTCAGTTAAACATTTTCTATGTAATGAATGTATAGCTTCATCCGTCCAAATAATCATTTGAAACAGGGTATAGATCGTTTCACGAGGGTTTGTACTTTACGTCATCAATGACGTCATGACTTGAAAAAAGGTTGTCGTGGCTAATTCATATAATTCAATGCTGTTCACATTTTTAATTAAAAGTTAGGCAATATTGATGCAAGTACGTTTCAAAGCGCTCTTTAGAGCACGTTTAAATTGTGTTCTAATAAAATTTTTTAATTCATTATGATCACGATTGCACCAATAAAATTTTTTAATTTTCTTAAGGTAGCTAAGCTTAAATCAAAAAATTCGATTGGACCAGCATTCTCGGCGGATTCAAGATTTGCTTTATCTCAGCCAATTTTGTTGATTTTCTCATGATGAAAGACCATCGAAATCCCGATTTTTTAGAAAATGGGTGTTTTTGAATCGGCATAATGGAACAAGTAATTATCAGAAAACAAGCATTAAGAATAAACAAATCTACTTACCTCTAAAACTGCAGTAAGTGGTAACGATTTAATTCTGCATCTACTCCTGTGTGAAATAGTCAATAAGGTTTAAATCATATTTTGTTCACCTTCTGAATACCGTCGAGGACATTTTACACCATAAAAAATAAGAAAATGAAAATAAAATCTGACGTTACTTTTGACAAAACAATTTTTGACAAGTTTGAAAAATGACATAATTTCATAACCCATATTTAAGGATATTATTATTGTAGCTTTAAAATCAGCTGTTAATTTGGTGTTGTTTGATTTAAGAAACGACCAACTTTTTGACGTCATTAATTGTTTCGGTGTTTTGACCTTTTTTAATTTGTTAAAAAGATAAGGCAATTGATGACAGAAAGTACAAACCCTCGTGAAGCAAAGTATAGGATTGTTATCTTGTTCGTGGATTAAAATTGGAAACAAATTGAAAGCGAAGTTCCTTTTACTCACGTGTTAAATGCTGCACTGGAAGAACGTGATATGGAAGATACTTAAATGTTCAGTGTTCTCTGAACCGTCGCATATAGGTTACTCTTCTTACGGGTCATACTTCAAGTATCTAACTGAGTCACTAATTGACTTCAAGCGATACAAAATAAAATAATTAAGAATAGCTCGATCCCGGTTTCTTTTTCTTATTGTAGTCCTGTTTCTAATATGTAACGATTTTGTTTCTTCGAGTAAGACCTTCAGTTCAAATCGTTTTTACCACAATGTATTTCGGTGGAAATTTGCAACATATCTTTGTTGTACTCACAGCGTTTTCTCCATTTATAATAGAGAGTTATAATTTAAAGCCGTTCTCCTGATAAAAACCTCATTATAAAATGACTCCAAAAAGTAATATACGTATTTTAAAAATCTTGACTTTGACAAATAAGCACCTGTGACCTGTGGCAGCCGGTTTTTCAGCTGAAACTATCCTTATAGTATCATGCAGTTTCGAGAAAGACAATTACGTAGAACCACGGGAAATAAACCCAGCAGCCCCCTATATCACCCGAATTCCTCGTGAAAATCTCTATTTATTGATATAAAAATATACGGGTATTCCATTAAAAAATACGTCACTCGTGCTGTAACTCTTTTGTTTTTTGTTTTAAATGTTTTCGTTAAATTATTAATTTTACGGAAAAAAATACACGAAATGGCTTTTTGTTTTTAAAAAAGTACAGGGAAATTCAAAAATAAAGCCCTTATACTCTAAAATGAATAACCCTGTACTTTGTTACTAAAAGTATTTTATTTAAATTAAATATTAAAGCAATACATTATTCGCTAATTATTACAAAATAATTTCTAAATGATTTTAGAAAACAACTAATAACATTTACTTTTTTTTTCTGTAATGTTTTTTTTTTTTGTCCTCTTTAAAAAAGGACACATCTAATAATCCTAAATTTATATGTACTTACGAGCTGAGGAAGATAATACCGAAGAAACTAAACCTAAAGTAAGAACTAAAATTATATTTGGAGTCTTCATAGCTCTATGAATATTTGATAGGTATTATTTCTAGAGACTAATAAACACAATTTCTTTAACGTATTTTATATTACGCCTAAAAAGTACCTTTTAATAAACACTCCAAAATTACCCTTATCATCTCATGTTATCAGCGATACACTGAGATTTTCTTCGAATTAATATAAATTAAAAAATCATTTAATTAACAATTAACAAGTGTTTTTAAATAAGAAAGTAAATAAAGAAAAAACAAATTTTAAATCAACGATCAGCGTCAATTTAAATGAGATACGGCGAACGAATAATCTAGAAACTAAAGATTTTTACCTAAGCGCTAGTGCTTCAGGTCAAGTTCCGGCATGACGCATGCAGTGTGTATATTACACGAAACATTCCAGCATGCTCTCCCCTATCGTAACTTCGTTACTATTCCACAAACAGGTATAAGATTTTGTACGTAAAGGACCTTTTCACTTTTTTAAAACTCACCCAGCTAGGCTTGTTGAGGATACTGCTTTTTTCTGTTTTTTTTTTTAATTTACGTGGGTGTTTTAGAAAGTGTTTAATTGAATAATGAAATTTTATGTTTTTTCTCTAATATCTCATTCAAAATAAAATATTTTTTCTACAAGCTGCGTGCGGAAAATAGCACTTTTCCGCACAAGTGCGGAAAAGAAAAATCTTTTAGTTTTTGGAACATAAATTAATATATAATTATAAAATAATGCATAATTTCGCTTATAATAGTTATATATTTGAAGAAACTAAAATTTGCTGTAATTTTGCAGTCTTTTTATAACATTTATTATATAAAATAATCCTAATTTACCAAATGTAAGTACATATTTTTAATAACTCCATATTAGTTATCAAAGAATCCATAGCAACCAACTAATTGTTTATGCATCTATCAAAAATTAATTTTCTGTCACGCATTTTTCAACCAAATTGGAGAAACATTTTCAATGGATTCTGGCGACGATTTACCAGCATCGATTTTATCGAAGCAGCAGAAATAGCAAGTATAGATCTCCTGCCGAGATTTCATATCTCGTCACAGGTATGAAAAAGAATTTGTTATGTTTGAGAGTTGGTGTCAAAGTAAGGTATGAAGTCTTTTAAAGAAGATATTTTTCTGGTCTATTTCTCTTATTTATCAAAAACAAGTAAACCCAATTTATTGGGTTTACATGTTTTTACATTTTTATGGTCTGGATATACTCTATGCTAAAATGTATCATTAAGTTACGAAAGAACATAGATTAAAGCAAGTTTTTCAAAGTGACGGCCTACCTTAAAAAACAATGGGTTGGTTTTAGACCCAAAAAGTCTTTTTAAAAGAAGAAATATCGAAATTCATGGATGAAGCGCCAGATGATACTTATTTACATATAAAAGTGGCTACGATTTTTGGCTTAGCGGGCGCTTGTCGTAGAGAGGAGTTAACAAATACAGGGATGCGCAAACGTTCGGAACAAAATTAATATCTTTTTAACCAGTAACTTAGGAAAAAAACGCTGAAACACGTCAATTGATTTTAAATTGTACGCATTTTATGGCAATAAAATGAAATATTTTTTTTCAACCCCTTAGCTGCAACCCTCCCAACTTTTTTTTCAAATGCAAACCTATGTCGTGTATGGGCTCATTGAAAAGCTTGTAAAAAATGGAATCTGACCATACACTTTTTTTTTTTTTAAACTTATGTGGTTACCATGAAATGAGAAAAACCTTTTTTTAAAACAAAAAAGTTAGAAATACCTACTTAGTGCTATCTACGGGTGAATTAACGTAACAGATGCTGAAAATGCCCTCCACCCTCTACTTGGCAGGCTCCTAGGCGATGGTAAAACCCGTCTACGGAATTCCGAATGGCCTCAGCCGGTATGTTATGTGATTCCACTCTAATTCTGTTTTTTAGATCTTCAATATTAGCCGGCCTATTTTGATAAACCTTGTCTTTCAGATATCCCAAAAAAAATAATCTAATGGCGTTAAGTCTGGGATCGTGGCGGCCATTCAATTGTACCACGTCGTCCAATCCAGCGTCCTGCAAATATTTCATCGAGATATTCTCTGACGTTAATACCAAAATGTGGGGGAGCGCCGTCCTGTTGGAACCAAAGTATTTCAGTGGGGATATCTGGATCTGCTTCATTGGAAAACATAACAGCTAAAACAGGCACTAATTCAAAGCGTAAAAAGTCTAAGTAGCGTGCAGCTGTAAGGTTTCCCTCAAAAAAGTATGGCCCTAATATTCTGTTGTTGATGATGCATGCCCATACATTTACTTTCTGAGGACGCGCGTATGAGCTTCGCATATCCAGTGTGGGTTTCCTGACTCCAGAATCGATAATTGTGCCTGTTAACTCCTCCATTTAAATAAAAAGTAGCTTCGTCCGAAAAGAGTATGTTCAGTGAAAACCCATTATTCTCGTCACATCGCCTCATTATTTCCTTACAAAATTGCAAACGCCTGTCATAGTCATCTTCCAAGAGCTCTTGGACAAAATATACCTTATATGCTGTTTTCAAAAACCTCCCAATCGTACGTTTAGACGCAGGATTGTTTTTGGGGTAATGAAACCGTTGACAAATGAGGATCTTCCTGCAGAGATACCGCAATGTCCAATTTTTGATCTTCGTCAAACTGTGACCGGCCACTTCTGGGCAAGTCCTTCACTGTACCATGTTCTTCAATTTGTGTAAGATCTTACCACGTAGCCTGGGAAATGTGATTTTCCCGGACATTTTGCATTAAATAAAGTACACACTTCACTTTGACTACGCATTCTATCCCCACATCCCAACAATATCAAGACTTCGATACGCTGCCTCTCGACAATACCATTTTTGTTTGGCAAATTAAAAAAGAACACCTTGAAGGTACACAATTAATAAACTAAACAGATTTTTAATTTTACCCAGAAATGCCACAATTTTAAAACTGAGTGAAAAAAAATTTCCTATCAGGGCATTTAATTTGGTACAAAAAATTTAACAACCGTTTTCTCCTTTTGAAGTACACTGCTTAACAGTTGCTTGGGATAATAACTAATTTTATGTGTAATTTTTTTATGAAAAAATAAATTCCAAAGAATGTTGATGCTAGATTACGTTATCAGTTTTACACATATTCAATAAAATTTGTTGTGCTGCCTGCCCGGTTGGTCTGTTCTTAAAATTTGTAAACTTTTAGAAATAGGTACTGATGATCCTTAGCAATTTTTGAGCAGTGTACATCGTCAATGCTGAATGCCACTTAATTTGTTTATTTGCAACGTTAATTCACCCGTAGATAGCACTAAGTAGGTATTTCTAACTTTTTTGTTTTTAAAAGAGTTTTTTCTCATTTCCTGGTAACCGCATAAGTAAAAAAAGAAAGGGTATGGTCAGATTCCATTTTTTAGGAGCTTTTCAATGAGCTCATACACGACATAGGTTTGCATTTGAAAAAAAAAGTTGGGAAGGGTTGCAGCTAAGGGGTTAAAAAAATATTTCATTTTATTGCCAAAAAATGCGTAAAATTTGCTGCTATCTTTGCTCGCTCTTTGCTGCTTACCCGAACGACGCGCAAGCCGAGTGCGGAAAAGTATCACTTTCGGCACTTGTTAGGAAAATAAATATTTTAGTTTTGCTTGCGCCAAATTAAAGGTCTTCAAAACGCGGATAAAGCACAATTTTCTTAATAATTTTTGGCGGAAAATTCAATTATTTTTTAGGCTCTAAAATTTTTAATATTTTTTTTAACAAAGCCTATTGACTCACGTTATAATAAACAAAATATATATAATGTGTCTTTAGTGCATCTAGCTTCACGAATATTTTCATAATTTTTGAAATAGTGACAGGGGGTCTAAAAATTCACCATCTTTTTTTTTCATTATTTTTCGATATTATTTTAAAAAAACTTTCAATTATATTTTTATTTTTTTAAAAAATAGAAGTTTTAAATTGGATTGAAAAGTAAACTAGAAAAATAATTTAAAAAATATTTGAATATAACTAAAAAGTAGAGGCAAAGGACCCCGCAATTTTCTTATGGAAAATGGGTTTTAGCCAAATTGTTTTCAAAATTTGCAAAGTGATAGTTTTCAACACGCTGATCAAAGGTCTTCAAAGTCACAAAATCAAAGGTCCTTAAGGATTTTTCTTATGGAAAATGGGTTTTGACCAATCGGTTTTAAACTTTGCCTAGTGATAGTATTCAACAGGCTGCAAAAGTCTTTACGGGCCATCTACGGGCACAAAACCAAGGAAGTTTAAAGGTGTATGGAAGCCCATTCTTGGGCCCATTCGATCAAAAAATGTCCAGCCCAGTATGAAAATAACTGTCAGAGTTGGCCCCGCCGATTTTGCGCAATAACAAAATCCCACGAAATAATTTAATGTGTTCCCTACTTACACACTGATAAATCAGTGTGTAGTTAGGCAACACATTATACTTTTATGAGAGCCGTAATGGTCTTAGGTTGTCTAAGGTTTTTGGTGTAAGGGCAAGCGCGGCGCCTGTATCGTCAACCGTCGTCGTCTCATCATTCGTCATTTTCGTTGTGGTTTTGCCCTTTACGCCGAATTCGATTTTTGCTTTGTGTGATCTATATTTTGTGGTTGCGAAGTTTTTTGGATTGATAAAACCTTCTTATTTTAGTATTAGTTTTTATTAAATTGGACTATAATTTTGTTGTTACATAATATCGTAACAAAATGATTAGAGGTTGTATTGGTTTTGTCTTGCAAATCCAAGGGTAACATACCGGCATTTTTTACTTTAGGTAAGTATTTCTTATATTTAAATTAGGTGCTTCTTATGAGACGTAACGTTAGGTAACCGAAAAAATAATAATATATCAATTATGAATAATAAAATAATGAAAATTTCATAGGAACTAGCAGTGACAAAAATAAGGCAATCTTAACTATCTTTTAGATGATTTCCACAATGTTTGTGTATTTCTGTGGATTATTTAAAAGAAATAAGGTTTACATTTAGGTACTTTTATTTCATTAATAATTTAGTACATTCTTTTAAAGGATCAAAATTATTAATTACTGGGCAGACCAGGCAAATTTTAATATATACAGGTCCCTCTAATTGAATGAAAGAAAGTACAATTTTATGCTAAAGTTTCTATTTGCTTTTTCTGTATTTGTTTAAGAAGGAATTAGTTAGTTAGTTAGGTTAGAGACACATCTCCTGGATACCGGAAACGGAAGATGACCTACATTCGGCAGGTTTTAATAAACAATTAGAAATTGAACTTTTGAGCTGGTTATTTATAGATCCCGCAGTAGTTATCTAGGAGGAGTTCAAGAAGACGGAATTTGGAGATTAAAGTTTTATTTATTTCTGTTTTGGAGTTTTTACTCCGGAAATTAAAATAGTAAACTTCTGGACTTTGTTTTCAGGCAACGAAAGAAGGTGGCCGGCGCCGTGTGTCGACCGGTTGATCTGCAGGCACCTTGTTTCCCCAGGAGTTTTGCAGGTTACGGAATAAGGTGGTCGGCGCCGTGTATCGACCGGTAGATCCAGGCGCCTTATTTCTCCAGGAGAGAGGTATTTAAGGGGTAAGACTAAGGAGGCCGTTGCCATATTTTATTAGCTCCGGCACTTTAGTCTTGGGGTATTTATTTCGCGCCTCCGTTTTTAGTGGAAGAGAAGAACTAAAGAAGATTTACTGAATATTTCTACGCCGTTTAGTAAACAGGCTAAGAGTGGCCTCTTCGGGATTCTTGCACCAGGAGGTGTAGTGTGAAGGCTACCTTTTAGAAGCTATCTCCGTCGTCGGCCTCTACACCAGGAGCGTGAAGAAAAACTGACTGAAAGAAGGGTGGCCTAGGCGGCTTTTGCCCGAGGAAGTGTTAAAAAGGGGATTTTAGTGAAGAGCTGTGGCCGTGGTCGGCCACCGCTGGCTGATTTCAGCGTATTATGGTTCATGGATTTTAGTGTCCTGTTGTTTGGCCTTACTGCTCAAGCTGATGCTGTCTCGAGGCAGTTAGTTTTGGACTTAGATCAAGTCAAGTTGATATGAAAAGTGTTTGTGTAGTAGTCCTTAAAACTACAAATATTTCGCCAGTGCAAGATAACATTTAAAAAGTGGAGTAAGCTAATTTTGGTGTAAAAAAAAATTCCCGGTTTACTCAATTCAGTTAATCCAAAGGAATTACAAGACATTAAATATAATCTAATATCTTATATTACTTGTACTGGCGCCCCATTAACATCAAAATTAAGAGATTATAGATTATATTTCTTGACTGGAAAGATTTGCATGTGTTAACATTCACAGAGAGAGTGTTAATAACGTCTCCCTGTATCTTATGGCTTGGGTTGTGTTAGTCGTGGAATACACTTTA
This sequence comes from Listronotus oregonensis, assembly GCA_019359885.1. Taxonomy (NCBI): domain Eukaryota; kingdom Metazoa; phylum Arthropoda; class Insecta; order Coleoptera; family Curculionidae; genus Listronotus; species Listronotus oregonensis. The sequence goes on from JAHBCN010006819.1 coordinate 35,623, forward strand.
ACAACTATAAGTTTATTAAAGGTAACAGAAAGTTCTACATTTCTGACTATTGTATTTATTGTTACAAGTTAAAAAAATAGATATATAATAATACTGAAAAGGTACATTAATTATTTATTATCGCAAAAAATTCTTCATATTTTAACTGGATTCATCACGTTAGTTTAAGTTACCACGGCACCATTTAGGATTTTTCCACCATTCCCACCATGAACAGTTTCTACCTGGTCTTTCTGAAAATTAAGATTAAAAAAATGTAAAAACTAAAAATTATCAGATATATTTTTTTTCTTTGTAGTTTTTACAGTGTTGTAATCGCCTTCTTTAAAATTTTTAAGTATAAATGGTACAACTATGTCGTAACAATTGTATAAACACTATTTTGGTGATAAATATAATAATTTTTTTAAAAAAGAATAAAAGACAAGGTTAAAAATGTGTGATTCAAAACATAACTAATTTGACCACTTAAAAAAGCTTTTCTTACGTGTTGTTGTTGTCCATGGTCTTTTAGTTGTGGTGGTTCGCTTGGTTTTAGTTGGCCATAATGTCCATGGTCTTCTAGTTGTGGTTGGCTTTTTTGTAGTGCTAGTTCTTGTAGTAGTAGGCTTAGGGGTCGTAGTAGTTGTAGTTGTTGTCCGGGTAGTCGTAGAAGGCCTTGTCGTTGTGGTGGTTGTACTGGGTCTTGTGGCTTTGGTTGGCCATAATGTCCATGGTCTTCTGGTTGTGGTAGCTCTAGTAGGTTTAGTTGGCCATCTTGTCCATGGTTTTCTAGTTGTCGTAGTTCTTGTACTTGTTGACTGGGTAGTGGTAGTAGTTCTACGGGTAGTAGTAGAAGGTCTGGCCGTTGTTGTGGGCCTATAAGAAAAAAATACTCAGCATCACCAAAACTAAAACTATTTTTTTTTAAATTAGCTATTGAAATGATAACACAGGTCCACAAAGAAAGTGGTGGTGCTGGTGTCGGACCAAGATTCGGCAAATAATCGAGAAAAACCCAAAAAACCGACGTGGCTTTATCTGGGACATTACTATGACTACATAAACTATAAAAAAAATTCATAAAAGAAAAAAATAGAGCTTTCTAAATTATCTGCATAAAAAGTTATACCGGGTGTTGCTCCGTCGAGCGGGACATAGGGAATCTCATGTAAATTTTGAAGTGGTCCAATATTGGCTCCCCTAGTTATTTTAGAAGAAAATATCTTAGGATTTTTTAAAGAGCCGAAAGTTGTACCAGTGTAAAATTTCAGCTCTTATCAGTCCACTAGCTAAGAGATAAATGTTAAAATAAGTTACGAATCTCCTATCTTCTTACGCGCCCTGTATTATTAGAAGTTTATAATAAAATACCAGAAAAATTATTTAACCTCTTACTCTCAAGTTGTCGATCAATGTCACATCATTTTTAAATAATGAACTACTCAAATCAAGAAAAATCACTATTATAAAATGGTTTTATCAGGGAAATAGTTATCGAAGAGTAGCGGAATGTTTGGCCATTTTCCCAATGGGCCAATACCAAGTAAACGACAATAGAACGGACGATAAAAAAATTGAAACCGGCACAGTAATCAATAATTGCAAAGTAAAAAACGAGAAAATGAAAAATTTAAAAACGAGAATTTAGACGTGATACTTGTGTAGAGGAGGCCGAAGGAAACATTAGCACGAGACAACTGGAGGACATTACTGGACAAGACCACAACAACAATATCTCGAATTTTAAAAAGATTAAATACCACGCTTACAAGTACGAAAGACATCAAGAATTAAGAAACGGAGACGAAATACGCGACAGGAATTTTGCTTTGGATGATGGAGAGGACAAACACTGACAGTGGTTTTTACAAAATATTTGCTTTATTGACGAATGCACTTTTACATTAACAACGAACATTAAAATTGCCGGTATGGATAACGAAAACCAAAATCGATTTGTTGGACAAGGACTTAATATCCCCAAAAATTAATGTTTTGGCGGGAATTTCGCCACCATATCCTTGGACCATTTTTCCTTGACCGAAATTTGAATGCGGAGTACTTTCTGGAACTTTTAGAGGAAAAATTTTTCCGCTTTGAACAACCTTGCTCGTGAAAATCAAGGATTTGGTATCAAATGGATTCCCACAACGTAAACCAGAGCTGGCCGAATACTTGAACAACGCAATATTTGGCCACCAGGTCTCCGGATCTTTTGCCAAACGATTTTTTTCTATGGGGACATTTAAAAAACAAAACCAATAAAAAATATGAAAATTTGACCAGCTAAGGAATGCTATTTCGCTGAATGTGCCAGAATATCGATGTACCAACAACCAACGAAGAAATTAGTTTTATAATCGTTTGGGTTATTGTCTGGCCAGTTAATGGAGGAATATTTGAGCATTTAAAAATCCTGATATTTTATCATAAAGATTTCAAATTTAGAAAATTTGTTTTATTGTCTTGTAACTGAAGTGCATTGTTGGAATTAGCTGTAAACCAAAATGAAATGGAGGTTTTTTTTGAAATTCCCATAAAATTATTCAGTTTTGGCAATACATTATAAATTAATGATCAAATTGTCACTGATAAATCGATATGGTGTTTTTATTATTGATTTCTAGAGTACAGGGTAAATGAGATACTACGTTGCAAATATTTAAGCAGTTTACTCTTACTGGTTGGTTGAAAAATGCTCAAATTTTCATTTTGGGTGGAACTTATTGTGTCTTTCAATAAATCCAATAGCATTTTTTTCTAAAATAATTAGGGGAGAAATTTGATACTTAAAAATTTTAAAATTGATTCTATGTCCCGCCGGCGGAGCAACACCCGGTATAAAATTTTTGATAAGATAAATAATAAAGGAGATATAAACAAAATTTAATTTTGAGAAAAATTTCAGTAAATTAGGATTTTTTTTAATTATTAATGTGATTTTTGGGTTTTTTTTAATAAAAATTATTTATTATATTCATTTGAATCTTAAATCGCTCAAAATTTTCAAAAAAATTAAAAAAAAAAAAAAATCACATTTTTTCCAAATCCTAAAAATTTGGTTTTTTAATTATAACTCGAAAAATATTGCATTTAGGCAAAATGGTTATATAACTTAAATTAAAGGTCTTGTAAAAATACAATTTATGTTTAAAAATTCTTTCCATAATTACGCCCAATTTTGACTTCAGGTTTGTGTTTAGCGCAAAAAAGTACGCCACTTTTTTTGTGGGCTTGTGTAATAATTTTTAAAAAATTAAACAATTATTCTTATGCATGTTAATTACTTGTCAATATTACACTAAGAAACCGTTTGGGGTATGAAATCAAAAAAATAATTAAAATTCTCTTAAATTTAAAAGTAGAAATTATAGAAAGGCAAGTTTAATCAAAAAGAAATTATTATTGCAGTCATTTAGCCAGGAATTTAAGGCAGGAGTTAATATTTTTGAGTTTTGAGATTGGGACAAAGTGGGGCCTCGTAACTCAAAAACTAGGTGGTATTTAGGTTTGGTTGGAAATTTTACCTTTCGGTTGTTGACCATCCTTCCCCGGTGCATCCAGCAGATTCGGGCCAATCACATGTGTTCAAATTGGGATTCCAATTGAGACCAGCTGAACATTCCATTAAGTAACCTACACCGTTACTACATTTCCAATATTTAGTACAATCACTGTCTGGATAGTACTGTGCTGAGGAGCATGGAGCTAAAAAAATAAATTTATATAATTTTACTTTAAGTAATTTACGAAAGGCCTACTCCAAAATATACCGGGTGTCCAAATAAGAAAGGACGCCGGCTGTATCTCAGAAAATGTTTATCGCACAGCGTTGGGGAAAAATATATTTAGTAAAAGTGGTCGAGAGAAATAGCTGGAAATTATTTTCAAGTTTGCAAGTATTGCATTTAGACGAAAAGATTTTATAACCTAAATTAAAGGCTTTGTAAAAATACATAATTTATGTTATATAATATTTCTTGTAGCTTTTATAGTTTTTTAGATATTGTTATATAAAATTTTCTTTGGTAAAAATTTTAGGTAAGGAACAATATATCGAGATAAGGTTTTCGGGAGTTTGTTTAGGAATTATTTAGCTACTTTTTCATGAAAAAAATATACCAATGCATTATTTTTTTGAGAAAATTAACCATTTCTGTCGGAATATCAAAAAAGCCCTCTAGCGGCGACATGTGCAACTAACAAAACTTCAAATATTATAACATTTATAGCCCAAAAAAGGCTTTTTCAACTAGCCTAAGCTTGTTAAAATCGGCTCAGCCGTTTTGCAGATACAGGGTGTGTTTTACGGAAACCTTTAAATACGTCCCATCACTTTATTTTTAGAGATATAGCAACAATTGTCAAACAAAAAAGGTTCAAATTATGCTTGACTTTAAAAATCAGGTATTTTTTTGTTACGTTAATATAAAAAAATTTACAAAAACATCACTTTTTTAGATTCAAGATTGCAGTTACGCCCCTAGCGGCCATTTCAGAAACTTGCAAATAATTTCCAGCTATTTCTCTTGACCACTTTTACTAAAAATATTTTTCCCAAAAGACGTGCGATAAACATTTTCTGAGATACAGCCCGCGTCCTCTCTTATTTTGACACCCGGAACATAAGTATTATACAGATTGGCTATGCTCGATATTAAAATAGGGATTTTCGTGTAAAATAAAAAGTTAGAAATTTAGAAGATCAAATAAAAAAAAAAATTCAAAATACAGGGTGTTTTTTAAAGACATGCTAATATTTTAGGGAGTGAAAAAAAAATTCCGGGGTTTAAACTTAAAAAAATAAAAATTTTTTTATTTTTAATTTTAATTTTTTTCAAAACCCCCAATTTTTTTTTAAAATTTTTTTTATTTTTAAAATTTTAAATTTTTTAGAAAATTTAAAAAAATTTTATTTTTTTTTAAAAATTTTTGTATTTTTTAATTTTTTTTAGATATTAAAAATTTTTTTAAAAAATTTTAAAAGTCAATATTAAAATTAAAGACAAAAAAAAAAAAATTACAGCTTTTTAAATTGTCTATATAAAAATTTTATCAATATTTTAAAAAAAAGAAAAAAAAGGGTATAAACCAAAAGGAGATTAAATTGGGGAAATTTAAACCCCGAATAAAACGGTTTTTATTTTTTAAGCAAAAACCAGTCGAACAAAAAAAAACCCAAAAAAACAAATTTGTTTAAAAGAATGAGGAAATTTTAAAAAGATATTTTTTTTAAGGAAAAAGTGGCATAGTATTTTTTCTCCGAAAAATTCATGCAAAAAAATAGACGCCACTGTAAAAAAATAAAAATTTTGTACTAAAAAATTTTATAAAGGAAAAAATTTAAAAATTTTTTATCTTAGTTATTTTTAAAAAACTTTTTTAAATTCATCATTTTTTCTAGGACATGGTAGAAAGTTTTTTTGAAAACAGCCCAAGAATCACTTCCAAAAAAAAGGGAAACCCTTTATTCCCCTTTTTGCTCTGTCAGAGGGGGTTTTGGTTTTTTATGGGCCCAAATTTTTGATTTGTCGACTTACATGGGAAAAATTAGTTTTTTACAAAATTTTGATCTTAATTTAACAACACTTTTATATGTATAAAAACTTACGATTTGGGGACGCAATACTGAAGACGCTCCACCTAATATAACCAAAACAATGCTGGGTGAATTTATCATTCTATAAATGTTATTCAAAAACTGATACGTACAGATCTTTACACGTATTTATATACACCTTAAATTTTATTTCTTGTTATCCACTTGAATTGATTGATGTAATCAGTGATTTACTAAGATTCTTTTGAATTAGCAAAAATTAAAAAAACATTTTTTGCACGTTTAGGAGTGTTTTCTTTTGTAAAGTTGATTTTAATCTTAACAATTAAAAAACAGGATAATTTAAGGCAGAATATTGAGAACAGATTGCCAAAAAAAAAACATAAAGGCATTTCTTTAGCGCTGAAATATTCACGGTGTCATGGGGTATTGACTATCTGAGTGCTGCCATTTAACGAGGTGCATTTTTTGTTTTGCTCAAATTCTATGCCCTTTTTGTACATAGCTATTCATAGAAAAGTTGTTTAAAATTAATTTTTTTATCGAAATGATACCTTCTTTAGACAAAAAAAAATGTTGTTTGACAAATATACAGGATTGGCACTGCAAGGGCTTGGGAGCCAATTTAGAGTAGGATACATATGGTATGACCCCAGACTAAAAAGAGAACGACAACAATTTCCCCTATCCCACTTCCAATACAACGACGGTTGATGGCGCCCAACGACTATATACTAAAGGAGTGCTCAGTTTGCCGAATGTGTCTGCCAAGATCATACTCGCCCTGACGTCACCACCGGTGCTGGCTAGTGCTGCCATATTGACACAAAACATCGCTGTTTATCTCTCAATTACTCAAGAAATTAATATTTTATTTTTGGGGCTAGAAAAATTGGGATTAAAACTCTTTTTAAATGTAATATTAAACATTAAAAAGGGAAACATCGATGTTAGTGTCATCTAAAATCGATTTAAAAACATCGAAAATCACAACAAAACATCGATAAACGTCGCCCAGCATTATTTAGCACCGGTGGTGACGTCAACCGTTTCCTGCTTCTCCTAAATTTTCCAATGTACCTTGGAAAATTTGGAACTGAGCAGACCTTTAGTATATAGTCCTTTGATGGCGCCTACGATTCGTTAAGATATTGTCGACAGTGTTGTCATTTCGTAAAATATTTATTAGTAATTTTGGAAATGTTTTAAAAAACATAAATTTTATAAAACTATTTATTTAAAAAAAATATGCGCTTAGCAAAAAAAAAACAATTTGTAAAAAAATATTATTTTAGAATGGTCTAATATACTTTATTATTTTAATAATATGAATTTATTATTTTATCGAGCAAGACAACATAAATAATTTTTACAACCCAAAAAACCTTTTTTCCAAAAAAAACCCTTTTTCCCAAGCAAGCTTTTTTTCATTGTCGCTCGCTGAGTTATCAAGGGAAAACCCTAATAAAAAAACGTCAAATTTGACACCACAGTGGAAGTTTATTTTTTTAATATTTAAAAAATAAAAAAAAGATTTTTTAAATTTGGGTTTTTTATAAAAAATTTTTACATTTACAATAATCATTACAATAAAAAAAATTGGGATAAGCCACGGTTTTATTAAATTTTTTTATTAACTACTTACCTTTGCATGTTCCGTTTAATGTTTAATAGTGGTAAAATGCAAATTACCAACTTAAAAGTTTTTTTTAAACCCAGAAAAAAATAAAAAGACAAAATAATTTTTTTTTTGATAACAAAAGAAAAAAAAAAAATTACAAACTTTAATTATAGAAAGAAATTTAAAAAAATAGTTGTTGTGATTACAAACTCTAATTTTCTAAACTTTTCATTATACTAAAGATAGTAGAAATGTATATTTATAAACAATTCCATTATCTATAAATAACATTGATGTCCAAATTATCGCAAAAAAAACAAAACTACCAACTTTAGTTAAAAAAAACAGTTTAAAAAAATTGGTTTACAAAATTTTAATTTTTTCCCTTTTTTTATAAAATCTGGGTTTGAAAAAATTTTTTTAATTCGAGGCAAAATGACATTTCTATCCAAAGTGGGGGTAAAACATTTCAAAAATTTTTACTTTTTTAAACACAAAAAAAGCTATTATTTGCAAATGCTGCAACAGGAAATTATACCAGCTGTGCAAAACGTAAATGTTAATTTCGAGGGAAAATTTTGGGTTTCAGCAGGATGGCTGTCCTGCTCATAACGCAAGGCCCAGGTTTTACTAGGACTTTTCCTGAACGGCTTATTTGTAGAGAAGTACCATACTACGACCGGCAAGGACACCGGATTTGACTTCTCTTGTCTTATTTTTGTGGGGGGCAATTTCAATAATTTACAAGTATCCACATGAGAGGCCGAAATTTAGTTAGTTAACAAAATATTCGACATTAATAACTCCATTACACCGGATATTAATTGTCAAATGTTAAGACGGAGTTTTATAATCGGCTACCAAAAAACAAAGTTTTAGGCGCCATTTTGAATACGTCGTTTCAAATTTTCATTCAAATTCTTAATTTAAATGAAACTTTTTCGTAACCATAGAATGTGGTATCTAAAAACGGGCTTTTTTTCTTGCATTTATGTTAAAAGTTTGATTGCTCGATCTTAATAATTTTTGTTATCCTTTGGATAACCCTGAGGAACTTTTAAACAGGGTTGGCAAGAAACTTTTTTTCGATTTTTACCAGGGCAGTGAATTCCATGGATTCAATTCAATATTTTCGATTCCTTTACGAGGATCCGGGTTAGTAAATCGATTTCTTTTTTGAAGGATCGATCCCAGCTTTGCCAAATAGGTATTTACATATGGTAATAATCTATTGAGGCTTTCAAACCAATATACACAATTTTATAGTGTATGACATTCATTGTATGTAGGTTTGTTTGTGTACACGTCTGGAAAACCCAAATTTTCTTAGGTGCAGAGATTTTGTGCGAAAAAAAGGAGATGTCAATTTAATGGGGAAAGGTTTGGGGAAATAAAGACAGACAAAAAACGGGGTTGCCGCCCCCTTTTTTCTACCCCCCAAGGAGAAGGGGGAAAATTAAAACGGGGATTTAACACGAATTAAAAAAAATTTAAAAAAGGTTTTGTTGAATTTTTTCAAACTTAAGCCAAAAAAAAAAATTTAAAACAGCTATTCAAAAAAAATCATGAACTTTTTTAAAAAATTTTTAAAAAAATTTATAGAATCCTAATAAAAAAAAAAAATAACTCAAAAAAATAAACTTAAAAGCATACTCATTTTAATAAAGTGCTCGAAAACATTCCCCCGCTAAGTTTCCAATCCGGGCTGATTATAAAACCTTTTTTAAATTTGAAAATACAACAATTGAGTTAATTATGTCGAACTTTTTTTTCCCAACTCCAAAATTTAAAACCCCTTATGTTGATACCTATAAATTGTTAATTAATTGGTCCCAAAAAAAATAATTTAAGAAGGAAAAAACCCGGGGCCCTTTGGGGCCCTGGCTGGTCCTTTTGCCAAAAAAAGGGTGTTCAAGGCACAAATAACCCTTGGGAAAAGTCCTAGTGAGAAATTCCTAAACTGGCTTTGCGTTATGAGCAGGACAGCCATCCCGCTGAAACCAAATTTCCTCGAAATTAACATTTCCCCGTTCCGCACAGCTGGTATTAATTTTTCCTCTTGCAGATTTTTAAAATAAATTATTCATTTTGTCTTGCTCAATTATATATAAAATTTTTAAAAATTTTAATTTTTAAATGAAATTTTAAGGTAGGTATACAGAAAGCGCAGACCATGCGAACATAGGAGATCCGACATTTAGACCTAAAAACGCCCACGATTGCTTATCGATCAATTTTTCCAAAAATTTTAATCGTTTATTTCGAAAATTTTTAGTATCGAACGCCGAAGAATAGTTGGGGTGGAAAACCAAGGGTGTGTTTTTTTCTATTTTCCGCCGATAATTTTTTGGACGTCCCCCTTCCCCCCCTTTTCCCCAAAAGGGGAAAAATTTTAAATTTTTTTAAATTTTCCCAATTTTTTTAAAAAATTTTTTTGGGTATGTACTTATTTTAGAATTAATGTATAATATTTTAAAAAATTAAGATTGATACATTGTAAACAAAAAAAAAGGAAACAATTATCAAAATACCGAATTGACTTTTTAAAATTTGGGGAAAGGGCTTAAATGGGATCGAGCACCCTTTTTAAGTTTATTCCCCCAAAGTTTATGTGTCGATTATTTACCAAAAAATTTTTTTTTTAATGTTTTAAAAAGGGGTGTTTACGAACTGGAAGACAAAATTCAAATTAAATGGAATCCCGGGGAAAACCGTTAGGGGGAAAATTGGGGGGAAATTTTTTTAAAAATTTATTTCAACCCCCCCCGACTCCCACGATTTATATTTACCGAGTCATTAAAAACTTTCTGACATTTGGTTATTTAACTCCAAGAAAACATAAACATGATGGGGCCCAAAAAAAATACAAAAAAAGGGAAATGAAAGAAATTATGGTAGTGGCAAGTGTTTTTAAAAAAATAAAAAGTTTCCATTAATACAATTGCAGGACGGGTTTTTTTTTAGCAAAAACAGGGGAAAGAGTGCTGAAAAATTGATACCGATCCTACAAAAAAAAAAAACAATAAAATTTTTTCCCGATGATCATTTTAACGAAACCCCTTTTTTAAACTGTAATGGAAATGAAAAAAACAATAAAAAATTTTTTAAGAAACATTGTTTTTACTGATTAATCGACATTTTCATTTATGGTCTCACCCAACGATTTTTTTCTTGAGGTAACGTAAAATCAAAAAAATTTTTGGTTTGGAGAAAAAAATTTTAAAAATCTGAACTTAAAATTTGGGGAAAAAGGAAATTTAGGATTATTATTAACATTCTAGCAAATGTCAGAAGGCGTTTTTAGACAATCTTTTTTTGTTTGGCCAAGAAGGTTTTTATTTATCATTTTTGATAACTTGGGTTTTTCTTTTTTATTCTATGAATGCACATTAAATTATTTTTTTAAAAATAACTTCTACGTTAAAATTATTTATTTGAAAAAAATTTTTTTATTTTATTAGGAAAAAAGTTTGGTTTTTAACAGCAAACGTTTCTCTAAAACCAATTTTAAATTTATGACTGATAAGAAATCAGATCGAAGTCGGTTGACGCTAAAAGCTCCCGCATTTTCCTATAAACACTGCATCCTCTTACTGAAAATAAAAACGTAGTAAACAACAAAACTGGACAGATAATTCTTCCGAAATTTTTTACCGCACCCCCACCAGTCCTAACCAAAAAAGCGCCACTTTAGAAAACGAGACGGAAGTTGAGATGCAAGCCACAAAACTATTATTGGTATTTTAAATTGGGGCATCCCAAAAGGTCCGGAGCCTTATGTTCGCAAAAAGGGGGCCCCTTTTTTTTTTCAGTGTGTCCCAAACTGGGGGGGAATGTATGGGGATCTTGGGGAAACCCCGATAGATAGAAAATCGGTTAAATGGGGAAAGTTTTAGACAACTATGTTAGTAAAATAATCCCGTTTACTACATGGTTTTTTTATTCAGGTTTTTTTTGTTTTGTAAAAACCTGAAACTGGGTTTTAAAAAAACGGGGCCCCCGTTTTTTTTTTTAAATGAAATTTTTTTTAAAACTGTAAAAAAAATTCTTCAAACAACTTTTTTTTTTTGCATATGACCGAGTAGTCAATTTTTTTTTTTTTCTTTTCGGGTTTTTAGAATCTCATCAACTTTATTTTTTTATGGACCCCTTTTTGGATTTTTGAAAAA
>JAHBCN010006820.1:0-46915 GCA_019359885.1 Listronotus oregonensis
AAGAGGTCCCATTTTTCCAAAATTTAGGTTAAGCTTTTATTATAACATTAAATACATAAAAGTAAAACATGAATAGATTTAAAATGTGTTATAAATTAAATTATATTTTTATTTAATTAAATAAATGATTTATGACATCCATCAGTCTAAAAACAATGTCACTGATATTCTAAATAATTTATTTCAGATGCATCCTTTCATCACACGTGTTCTTAACTTTTGTACGGACCCTGATGATGGATTCTCTAAATTACAATGTGGTTTTTCTAGTGGTTTGTTTGTTAACGTTGGTGGTATAGAAATTATAAGATGGTACGGAAGTCTTTAGACATACAATTGTTTTGATTGTTCAATCAATCAAAAACTATATTAAGTTTGTTTTGTTTTGAATGAAAAACATATACACGTGACGTTACATTATTTTAAATGTCTTATTTGTTCTGTTAAACAACACACATTAAGCGGGATTATACTCGCATTGTCAGTTTTAAATAACTATTATTATTTTCCCGTTATATCCGTTATTCCAATATGATCCTGTACATATCCTCATCCCGGAAGAAAATTGACATAACTTAAAAAACTTATACTATATTCACTTTTGATTTAGAAAAATATAAGAAAATCATTACGAACTGATTTACAATAAGATTTATGTTTTTTTTTTGTGTATAGTAGCGTCAATGAATACATAAAACAGTCAAAATTTGGAAGTCTTTAAGAACAGCTCCGATTTTGATTTTATTTATAGATATTATTCAAAATCAGAAAGCTTTTGGAGAAGTTTAACAAATATTTATATTTTTTTAATCGCTGTAACGCGTCATTTTTTACAGAATCTTTTTTGTAGATAATTCAATTTTCCATAAAAATAGTTTTATATAAATTTATCGTTTTTTCTTAGTTCCAAGATATTGTGAACTTCAATTTTTTAGAGCAGAAATTTTACTCCAACTTTCGGTCTGAAAAAAATTGCTTATAAATTTTTTTATATCATATTAAAGAAACTAACTCTGAGAAACATATTAAATATTTAAATAAATATGATAAAATTTAAGTAAATCAAATTTAATGAAAAATTATATATCAGAACTTTTGAAATATTTTATTTAATGTTAAAAGTTTTCTGCTTTACTCACATATCAAAAAAAAAAAATACATTCATATTTTGCTTATCGGAGATTTCATCTTCATCAAGTTTTCGCAATCACTTCCACTCCAAATAATGCAAGCCGCCAAGCACTAAGGCCCTTTTTCTGCAGCTACATGCTGAACCCAAGGAAGTTTAAAGGTGTATGGAAGCCCAATACTGTAGAACAAATAATTGTCCAGGCGTGCAGGGCAGCGGAATCGGGGATTGGCCCCGGAGTTTGCGCAATGAATAGTAGGTCAGAGCCGGACTTCCATAATTCTTTGTTACTATCTATAAAGTTGACATCATCAAATGTCAAATTCAAGCATTCACTGTTTTTTTATTTTTTGCACAAAATTGTTGGTAATTAAACGATACTACCATAGAATATTTAAAATTATTGTGTAATATTGGATTTTATAACATCTGATATAATATGGAAAGAATAGATGGCGCCACTTTACAGCCTTCTATTTAAATGGTCGATATTTTTGGGAGTTTTGTATTTTTATCAAAAATTTTTGTAAATAAATAAAAACACGATTTTTTTAAAATAAATTTCAAACATTGTACGCTAGTTTCATGTACTTATCACCAATTTTGTGATAAAAGAAGGGCAAGATAGTGTAAATGAGTTTAATCTAATCCTAAGATTGTGGTTGTACATTAAAAGTGAAAATTTTTATAACTGCTTTTTAGGCATATACTTTTCACTAATAACAAACATTCATAAGACAGAATAACAGTGGTTAAAAATGTTTAGTAACCTTTGGTACCTAGGTATCCATTGTAACAGTAACCGTTAAATATTATGTGTCTACAGTATGTCGAGCTTATAAAGTTGATAATGTAAGTTTAAGAAACCAAAAATCTAATTTCTTTTTAAACAAATACAGAAAAAGCAAAAAGGAACTTTAACATAAAATTGTACTTTCTTTATTCAATTAGAGGGACCTGTATATATTAAAATTTGCCTGGTCTGCCCAGTAATTAATAATTTTAATTCTTTAAAAGAATGTACTAAATTATTAAATGAAATAAAAGTACCTAAATGTAAACCTTATTTCTTTTTAATAATCCACAGAAATACACAAACATTGTGGAAATCATCTAAAAGATAGTTAAGATTGCCTTACTTTTCTCACTGCTATTTCCTATGAAATTTTTATTTTCTATAATTCATAATTGATATATTATTATTTATTCGGTTACCTAACGTTAAGTCTTATAAGAAGCACCTAATTTAAATATAAGAAATACTTACCTAAAGTAAAAAATGCCGGGTATGTTACCCTTAGATTCGCAAGATAAAACCATACAACCTCTAGTCATTTTGTTACGATATTATAAGTAACAAACAATAAACACAAAATTATAGTCACAATTTAATAAACACTAATCACTAAAATAAGAAGGTTTTTATCAATCCAAAAAAACTTCTGCAACCACAAAATATAATCACTCAAAGCAAAACAATCGAAACTAATACGGCTCCCATAAAAGTATAATGTGTTGCCTAACTACACACTGATTTATCAGTGTGTAAGTAGGTAACACATTAAATTATTTCGTGGAATTTCGTTATTGCGCAAAATCGGCGGGGCCAACTTTGACAGTTATTTTCATACTGGGCTGGATATTTTTTGATCGAACGGGCCATAGCATTGGGCTTCCATACACCTTTAAACTTCCTTGGCTGAACCGCATCTTGTTTTGCATGAGCAAAATATGATTTTTAAGACGTTTTCTGCTGGTTGCGTCATTTTTCCTGGTTTTAAATAATCATAATCATCAATAATCATCTTTCTAGAAATCTTTAGGAGGGATTAGAGACTTAATTTTCCATTGCTAAACTTGTAAACCTGATGATGAAGAAATGTTTTTTGAAACTACCCAAAAATAAAGCCTTACAACGAGTTTATTTAACAAAGACTATGTTGCGTAAATATGTAAATATTAAAAAAAAAACCGCTATTATTAATTCATGCATTTACTGGTTGCAATGCTACGTCCGCCTTTTATTATAAATTTTAAAAAATAATATTTAAAATTTTTAATGATAATTATAAGTTACTTGCAGCAGCTGAAACTTTTATGGTTGATAATCTAAGTGATGAAGTACTTTTTAATGTGTGTACTTATAATGTATGGTGCTAAAACTACCAAAAACCTGAATAAACTCCAATATATACTATGAAACGTTTATCTTAGCATAGCATTAGCTTCAAAAAATAAAAGTGTACAACTTCATTTACTACCTTCAACAGAAGATGCAACAAAAGAACATATCAAAAGAGTCCACTTACAAATCCTGCAATGGAAAATTATTTCTTGTATCCCTCCTGAAGAATAGGGTTGGCAAAAATACGATTATTAAAAACCAGTAAAAATGACGCAACCAACAGTACCTGAAAAAGTATTAAAAATCTTATTTTGTTCCTGCAAAATAGGATGTGGTTCAGCATGTGGCTGCAGAAAAAAGTGACCCTCATTACTCACTGGCTTGGATTAAACAATCAGTGGAAGTAACTGCGATAACCACCAACTTGAAAAAGATTAAATCTCCGATACGCAAAGTATAAATGAAAATAAAATTTTCTGTTTTTGTTTAGGTGAGTAAAATGGAAAATTTTAAACATTTAATAAAATATTTCAAAATTTCGATAAATAACTTTTTATGAAATTTTATTCATTTAAAATTTATCATATTTTTTTATCCAATATAGAATATATTTTTCAAAGTTGTTTAAATCCTTAATAAATACATACATTTCTAATTTTGTAATAAATATTTATTATATGTTATTATTATATAAAAAATATCTTATAAGCAACGGTTACAGTCTGGAAATGGAGTAAAATTTTTGCTCGCAAAAATTGAAGTTCACGATATCTTGAAAACTATGAAAAATATATGGAAAATACGAAAAATTATTATAAAACTATTTTTTAGGAAATTAAATTATCTACAAAATAAAAATTTGTGTAAAAAATGCCAAAAAAAAATATTTAAAAAGTTACAGCGATTTAAAAGAAAATTCCATTTAAATATCATTATTGTTGTTTAAACAATTTAAATATTTGTTTGCCCCCTTCAAAGGGTTTTTGATTTCAAATAATAAAGTAAAACAAAATTATTAAAAAAAAACATCAAAATCGGAACTGTTTTTGAAGACTGAAACACATCATTGACGTCACTAGTAAGGTTATCAATAATAATAGACGTCAAGGGTTTCAGAGTTTTTTGTCACGCTGGTTTTTTTTATACAGTAAAGCGCACCGTACTGCGAACATAGGAGGCTCCTGGACAATTTTGGATGTACCCAATTTTAAAATACCAATAATAATTTTGTGGCTTGCATCTCAACTTCCGTCTCGTTTTCTCACGTGGCGCATTTTTGGTTAGGACTGGTGGGGAGTGCGGTGATAAATTCGGAAGAATTATCTGTCCAGTTTAGTTGTTTACTACGTTTTTATTTTCAGTAAGAGGATGCAGTGTTTATAGGCAAGTAGTAGGGCTAGCTAGCGTCAACGACTTCGATCGGATTTCTTATCAGTCATAAATTTAAAATTAGTGGCTTACGAGACCGCAACGTTTGCTGCTTAAAACCAAACAGTTTTCCTAATAAAATAAAATAATTTTCTCAAATAAATAATGGAACGTAGAAGATATTTTTAAGAAAATAATTTAATGTGCATTCATAGAATAAAAAAAGAAAAACTCTTTTGCAAGTTATCAAAGATGATCAAATAAACCACCTTCTTGAGCCAAACAATAACCAAGATTGTCATAAAAACGCCTTCTGACATTTGCTAGAATGTTAAGGGTAATAATCCTAAATTCCCAATTCCCAATTTGTAATTGCAATTCTTGTAGATTATTAGCCCTATTCTCCTGGAAACCATAAATTTATGATTTTACGTGACCTCAGAAAAAAAAATCGTTGGGTGAGACCATGAAGTAAAAATGTCGATTCATCAGTAAAAACAATGTTTCTTATAAAATTTTCATTGTTATTTTTCATTTCCATTACAGTTTCAAAAAATTGCCTTCGTCTAAAATGATCATCAGGGAAAATTCAATTTGGGTTTTTTCTTACTTTGTAGGATCGGTATCAATTTTTTCAACTCTTTCCACTGATCTTCTGCTCAAAAAAACCTGTTCTGCAATTGTTTAATGGAAACTGTAGGATTTTTAATAACACTTGCCACTACCATAATTTCTTTCATTTCCCTTTTTTTGTTGTTTTTTTCTGAGGCACTATCATGTTTATGTTTTCTTGGAGTTAAACAACCAAATGTCAGAAAGTTTTTAATGATTCGGTAAATAGTGGAAATCATTGGGAGTCGGCCTGGTTAGAAATAAATTATTAAATAATTCCCCAATTTCCCCTAACAGGATTTCCACGGTGATTCCATTCAATAATTTAAATTTTGTCTTCCAGTTCGTAAACATCCATTATTAATAACTATTATTAAAAAAAACTTTTTGGTCGCAAATAATCGACACAATACAACTATTGCTGTCGAGCGTTCGATACTAAAGAGCTATTTCAGAAATAAACGTATTGAATTATTCGCTGGAAAATTATTGATCGATAAGCAATGCGTGCGGCGTTTTTAGGTACATCCAAAATCGTCTAGGATCGTCCTATGTTCGCAGTGGTCTGCGCTTTACTGTATGTGTAAAAGCCTAAATATATAGAGAAAAAATTGCGGATAACAGTTTAAATATTATTCTTTATATTTTTTTCTTTTATAAAAGTAATGATCCACAACAGGTTTGATTTTAAAGCTTCTAGTGATGTATTTGCTGGGCGTTAACAAGTATTCGCACATAGCTGATCACCGTTAGAAGATCTCTTTATTATAAGAAATATTCAAATACAATTTGAATTCTAAAATATAAAGATTAGATATATTGTGACAAAAATTTTATATCTTAGGCTAGTCGATGTATGTATTTATTAAGGATTTAAACAACTTTGAAAAATATATTCTATATTGGATAAAAAATATGATAAATTTTAAATGAATAAAATTTCATAAAAAGTTATTTATCGAAATTTTTGTAAAATTCTGCGCCATCTATTTTCAACTTCGCGAAAACCTTTAACCTCAAATTTGACATTTTTTTGCCAGTGTCACTGGCTCTTTCAATTACCAAAGTGGGTATATTTTTGTTCTTTTTTTTTTGCTTTCGTAATTTGTAAAATGCGCAGATTATAGTATATGGAAGTTCCGGGCACTTTTTCTAAATATGGCTGGGCAACAAGCATTATCACCTCTAATATCACTGCAAATAAATGAAAAATTAATTGATGCTGCTTCATTAGTGCATCCTATCGTAGAAGCCCACAATTGTGTTCAGTTACGACGAAGGTTAAAGTGCCATGGTCGTCCTCAAGGACGAAATAAGGCCGAATTATTATTATTCTAACCTCTTAACTAGAGGCTGGAATAACAATAATTATATAATAGATGTCAAGTAGAACAGTATTCTACTTTTTATGGTAATAAGTAAAAGTAATTACAAAACAGAAAATCTTTTGATTCTTTATATTTTTCAGCCAGCGAGGTTCAAGTGACTTAACCTACGAGAAAAATTATTATTTGAGGCGCGACCTAAACACAAAAACAACAATCAAAACTCCTTTTATCGTTTTATGAAAAGTCCAGTAGCATCTTTACGATAAAATTTAATCTAAAAAACTTTGAAACCAAAATAATAATTATAATTAAATTTATTTTAATTTTGATATTAAAATAATTAAAATATATGGCGTAATATCATAAACGACAAGACAATGACAAAAATAAGAACCTCGTATATTATGACATTTTTAGATTCCTGTAAACATTCTGCGTCCAACGGTACCCTATTTGTCAAAATTTGACAGCTAAATTTTTTGTTTTTATTCAAAGCTGTCAAAATTTGACATATCCTGCATCCAACAGTATCCTAGTACTGTTTTGGATGCAGGATGTGTCCCGAAATCCAAAAATGTAAAAATATACAGGGTATCTTATTTGAAAATTGAAAGTTAAAGTCGTTTTCGGTGAAAGCGCCATGTGTCCTAAACAAAAAGGGTATAACATATGGGATTATCCATTAATCACGTGAGGGGGGAGGGAGTTCGACAAAAATTACGAAAAATCACAAGGAAGGATGGGGTGTAGTGAGATACCACGTGTATTTATTTTTTCGTTGAACACGCGATTTCTAAACAACCGAAAAGTCAAAAACAACCTGCAACCCTAATACCTGTAATTAAAGATAATATTCTAAAGTTTTTAGGACATTTTGTAATACAAAAAAACGAGATTTTGGGTAGGGGAGGAGGTGATTAGTCTTAAATATCACCACGTATCACAGAGGGGCAGGGGTATTAAAAAAATGCTAAAAACCATCACGTAATTACCGACTTCTTATATGATATCCCTCAGTTTTATTTTTCTACCTTAAAAACTACAAAAAGAGTGTTTTCCTTACTCCTGGATCACCCGGTATATTTAATTAAAAGTTTTTGTGGCTGAATTTTGTCAGGCAACCCTGCTGCATTCTATTCCCTTATCATGTATTAAGATCTCTACCAACCTCGTTCTTTTTGAGTAGTTTTAATTGTGGCGATCCAAAGTTCGATTAACATTGACAGTCAGTGGGCGAAAACCGAACATAATACCGTCGGTGAAAATTTCTGGCCCGCATAAAATCTTAGGGGCCCCACAGATTATCGTTCTTTTTAACCTTCTTAATCGACGATTAAGACTGCTTAGTCGGACAATTAAAACTTTTATTCTCCTACACTTAATTAAATTTTAAACCGTCTTAATCGCCAAGAGCTGCAGTCGTTCACCAAAAAAGGTAAATAAATCGTGGTTATTTGTTACAAGAACGACGATTAAAGACGTTGTGCACCACACACTTCCTTTTTAAATGAGGAAGGACGAATCGACGATTAAGATTTGAAGCGCGGCCAGAAATTTTCACCGATGGTGTTATGTTCGGTTTTCGCCCACAAACTGGCAATGTCAATCGACACTTTTGATCGCCACGAATAAACCTGCTTAAAAAGAACGGGGTCTGTGGGGGCCTTTAATCGTTGATTCGTCCGTCTTCATTTAAAAACAAAGTGTGTGGTGCAGAACGTTTTTAATCGTCATTCTTGTAACAAATAAACACGCTTCATTTACGTTTTTGGCTAAACGACTGCAGCTTTCGGCGATTTAAAATTAAATTAAGGGTAGGAAAATAAAAGTTTTAATCGTCCTACTGAGCAGTCTTAATCGGATATTAAGAAGTTTAAAAAAACCGATAGTTTGTGGGGCCCTTAAGTCATGAAAATTGGATTAAAAAAAAAACAGATCTCTGCAGGTTTAAGCAACCGGATCATAGACTACAACGCATTTATGATTTTTATAACTGATCAAATGGTTCCTAGGTTAAAAATAACATAAGCGCTTACAGCAGGAGAAAACGTTTGATTTAAAATAATTTTCCTTAGTGCTCTTCTGTATTGATAAAAATGAAGTTACATCCTGATATAGTACATTCGCTGAAAAACATTGAGCTACGTTTTTCTTTAGACAAAAACTTCACTATTCATTCCTATTAAAGTTAATTATTAAAAGATCAAAATCACAGATGGCTCTCGTCCACACTACATTGACAAATGCACTCCAATTAATCTACACATGACCGTCGTATCTATTCAAACTTCAGAATTTTAAGATAACAATGTGAATATACCAGATTGACTCTTCTCGGAATTGCCAGTGACATTAACAGGGGACATTGTTATTTTTTAAAGACTGTAGGAGTAATCCATTCCAATAAATCAGTTTTAAAATGTAATCCTAAGCAGTAGCTTATATTATGTTCGTATTATTATCCCATTCGGGTACCTGACACCTATCTATCACCTTATCAGTACCAGAAATCAAATTCAGAAGCTTATGTGAGCAAAGTTATAAGGATTAAATGCATACCACTGTTTCAAAGAAGGAACCACCTGTTGGTTTTGTTTTTGTAATCGGAAATAAGTAGCACTGGGTATATTATATTTTTACAGCGACAATATGAACCTTTAAAATATAATAAATTATGTTCTTTTATCTGACCCTTTTTAGTATAATGTAAAAAAGGATTATTGCATAAAATTTATTTAGAATAAAAAACACGTAAAATATCTTCCTTTGTCTGTCTTGGTTAGGTTAGGTTAGGTTTAAAGTGAGTGGACTTATTACGCCCTCCACCGCGACCGCTCGGTCTATTGTGGCTCACACCTATTAATATTTCTCCCAATAAGATCAGACCTCTAGTGAATCCGATATTAAATTGGAAGAGAGTTCTTACAACTTCTCTTACTCGTACCGCTACCGGACACGAGCGCAATATGTGTCCTGGTGTGCCTGTCTCCTGAAAAGCAGGACAAGCAGACGATTAAATCCGTCATGCCCTCCTCTTCCGGTATAGTGACGTGGGAAGCTACCAGGTCCTTGTTACAGGAACCAGATGTTCGTTTTGAGGCCGTATCTCCGGCGTTTTCCTATGAAAACCTATCCGTTTTTTGTTTAAAGTCAGGAAACCGTTTTTTCAATAAAAGCGGTCCAGTCCGCCTTCTGTTTGGATTCAGGGATTCTTTGCTAAGCAACCGGTTTGTTCGGGATGGATTAGCCCTTCCCCGTGAAACAGGCGCCTGTGATTTTAGGGGCAGCTTTAAAAACGGATTCACCCATTTCGGTCGGTGCACCTTTGTCTGCTTGTGACCTTGGGTGGCATCTCTTCAGGTCAGCGCACCTTTGTCACTTTTTTCCTATGAAAGCGGTTCCGTCCGCTTTCTGTTTGGAGCTAGGGAAGTAATAGTCCACCACGGCAGAGACCCACATTACTGCAGTAAGGCTAGATACTCCGCACATGATGTCATTCACTCATCAGCATGGTATGCTAACACCTTGAGTTTAGCCTTTTGTTCGTCTTAGCTTCGGATCCCGACCCATACGCTAGCGGCTGGAGTTGTCGATAACCCTCAACTCCAGCGGACTGGAGTTGCGGCATGTTACAAAAGATCCTTCTGGGCCCAACCACGACATCGACACAGCGGTGCCTGTCTAAGAACCAACTGCTAAATACGAGGATGGAGTGAAAAGTTTTTGGCCTAACCCATAGAGGTCGCAAGTTGCCAAATGACCGCATATTTAGCCTCATGCCGCTAGTTTATCTTCAAAGTTTGGAGAAAGCGCATAAAGAGGTTTTTATATTTTTTATGTAGTTGTTTAAAGATACAAAGCTTTACATTTTGTCAAGCATGAAAAAATTGGGATACGTATAGTTATAAAATAGTTTCATATTAAAGGTTTACTTCCACACATAAATTAAAACAGAGTTAGATGCTACTTTATTTTCCACCGTTAAAACTTGGTTTGCAGACTTTAAACGTGGTCGCACGAGCACTTCGGATGTCCTGCATTTCGGCAAGCCAAAAACAGCAACTTCTGAAGAAATTGTGCGGAAAGTTTATAGAATCGTTTTAAATGGTCGCTGGCTGAAGTTGGAGGCGTTGGGCATAAGGGGAAGTCCAATAACTACGTGAGACCACCCCTCCTCTTTGTGAGATGCTGTAAACTTTTTCACGACTCCCTTTCCCTTCCGAACCTTACGTGAGATTTTTCAAAATGCATATTTTTAGTGTAAATACGTTAATAAGTGCTTAAGTGCGTTGAATTTATCTAAAAGAAAAACATAATTTGCTTGATTATTTTTATTTTAAGATCAGTTAAAACTCGTATTTAAAACTACTAAGAACGAAGCCTAAGTAGAAGAATAGTTAACACTAGTATTTAAAACTACTAAAAACAGAGTCTAAGTAGAATTTGAATAAAAACTTTCCGTAGATTTCTTAAATAAACAGTGGCAATGCTGCCTGTGCCAGCATGATTAGATTCAGATCTGCTGTGATCAACGGTTACGGCACTTAAATACACAGTTGTCATTTTTGCCGCGAGCGTTTTATATTTGTATTTCAATGCGTACAGCTTTATCTGGAAATCTTACCTTCGGATAAAAACTCAGAAAGATGCACTTAGAAATGTCCAAACAGAACCTTTATTCTAATATTTTTGTGCCATGTTTCATATTTATATAAACATTTCGGAAACATTTATGCAGAGTTTGCGACTATTAGGCATTACAGTGCTAAAATATAATGTTAATTTATAAACAAGAAAATTCTAAAAGTTAGGTTAAGTGAACTATTTCTGTATGACCTTCGACCAGTAAAGTCACGCGATAGAAAGCTATCATAGGTTTTTCCGGGAAGGACGGTTGGCGGAGCCGTATCAACTGATTTTAACCCTCCCCCCCTGAGAGAGAGTAACCCCGCCATTTAGTTGCGAAGGTGTAGTTTCAGAGTACGGAGTGATTCCTTTAACCCTTTTTTTACAATCACACATGGTGACGTTGACCAAGCGGTGGTCGAGAACACAGACTAGTAAGGACAAAAAAGGCACTGACAAAAACCGGTATATCTGGATTTTAGGATTGCATTTTGCAGCTTATAAATGTGCATTGAAATAGCTTCCTTTTTTGAATTTATAAGTCAGGGTTTTGATACGGTTTCGAGCCGGACCACATCGGAGTCCCTACCTAATATGGCTAGCCTTGTTTCTTAGCCCGATTTATCGAGGGTGTAAGCAATGTGGAAGGGTTGCTCCACCTCTTGTTAAGCTTTGGCGGAGTGAAGTTCAGCTGGCGAATTGACTAGTATCCAACGCCAATACGGGAGTTCGTAAACCCCCAAATAAAATAATGGTAATTTACGTTACAAGGCCGGAAAATATTCTATTAAAGCAAAAATCTACATGTTTACGGACAAGGCGACGGAGGAGCCGAGTCCGGAATTTCTAGACGAGTATTTTAATGACATTTTACGGCCGTGTATCGTACAACGTTTTATTTTATACTGTTTTATCTTTTTTTTATATGTAAATTAAAGTGTGAATATTTGGATAATGTGAAAGTGTCAGTATTGTCAAAATAAGGTAATTAAGGTAAACGTATAAGTTGTTGATCTAGTTATCTTTAAATTGGTTGCTTACAGTAACAAAATTCAGTTTCAGTCCGGTAAAGTTACTTTACCGGCCTAGTAATGTATGTATCATTTCCCCGGCTCAAACTGACAACGTAATGTAGTATATTAAGGTACAGTATGAAATAAAATAAAGGTTTAGTGAATGTCTCAAGGACATGCCAAATTAATTTTGATGTTCTTTTATAACTTTATGAATTTCGGTACCTGAGTCCCACATGATAAAAATGTGCCTTTTTAAGACTGTCATCTTGGAGTGGATTTGAGAATATAGTAAAATAAAATGAGTACAGCGTTCAATACCAAAGTGAAACTTCGAGTTAAACTCCAAAGTATTAGATGAAATGAATTACTCAGATCTTTGTATTCGTACAAGCTTAGAGCTTACAAATAATTATTAAAGGCAACATAGTCCAAAATAACTTTAATAATATATTCACACTTATTTAAAATATGGACAATCAAAATATATAAAAAAAATAATCTAATTTTGTATGCATAACCAAACACAATGCAAACAATTGTCTGTCACACTTCCAATTTAAAACAAAATAATGCAAATATTATTTAAATGTAACACCGAAAAGGTCTACCCACCACTGTCATTTATTACAAATAAAATATCTGTATAAAAAAATGGTAATGCATTGACAGCGTACAGTTAGGATTTATATCCGGGCATATTGTATGCATTTTACATTGGCGGCGCCATACCGATATGTAAAAAACATGTCTGCATTCTACTTGTTGCGCTCTTTTCTTGAAGCAAATATCTGACACTTCATTGTTGAAAGTTTAATGGATTGTAACGCTTCTAAAAGGCATAACACTCATCTGGTAATTAAATGTTCATATTCAAAAAGATTTTTTTATGCATTTAATTTATTCATTTCGCCAAATAAAGCCACGAATTCTAAAAATATGGTACGTGATGTCTTGCTCAAACTGCTAACTGTAAATCCTTTTAGTCCTTTGTCAAAAATTTAGTCTTACAGAACTTTTGTATTAATTCTATTTCCTTACTAACTTTAAAAGATAAAATTATTTTTTGTACTACGGTTAGTCGAGGCAATGAAGCACTCAACCTCGGAATTTTTTATACTAAGGCGCTTCCAAAATTTGTCAAAAAAGTACCTACTTTGTGACTTATACAAACCGCAAATTGAATTTCTGCACAAAAAAATGCATTCAAAAAATGCATTTTTTGAGACGGCTTTTGGAAGATTTAACAACTTTCACGATTATGATGTTCAAATTAACCTAATGCCGACCTGGAGCTCAGGAACGCCATTGAAGTTCATCTCTGTGGGACTCTCCCAAAATCCACGCGGAGAAGGAGAGAAACTCGAAGCCCAGGGGTTTTTTGGGTCGCTGAATTCAAATGTGGCGAATTATCCTGACATGATTGCCCAAAACAATCCGAAAATCATTGTAGGGGCGTCGAGTTTCTCTTCTTCCCCGCGAGAATTTTGGGAGAGTCCCACGAAGATGACGTTCATCGGCGTTCCTGAGTTCTAGGTCGGCTGTGGGTCAATTTGAACATCATAATCGTGATCAGCGACCTCGAAAACCCCCGAAAACTCGATTTGGGCCAGGTCTGACTTTTATTTACAAAGTTATTAAATCTTTCAAAAGCCGTCTCAAAAAACTTTTGCAACCAAATTAACCCTTTTTACCTAAATGAAGGTGCGTTTTTTAGGGATGAGCGATATATCACTACCGGTGATTTAATCGCCGTTATTGAAAAATCGCAGATAGCAAACGTTGACAAAAATCGCAAATAACGGCGATTGACAGAAACAGCGATTTTTTTAAACCATGTGAAATCGCGTCAACTAACATGCAACACAACTTATCGCGTTGAGTGATATGGAGCGAAATGCAACGTATTTTACTGAACTATGAGCATAATTACAGTTTTTTTGTTTTTTATAATATTATATATAGTTATTCTATATAGTTAACAAAAAGAAGGTGTATTTAAAGGAGTAAGTATTTTACTCTATTTTTGCATAAAAAAACTAAGTTTTCTAGTCAGCAGCTCGAGTTTTACAGTTTATAATCAGTATAATAGGAGGCAGCCAAATGAAATTAATATGCCATAGCAAAATGAATCACTCGAGAGCGCTAATAGCCGCAAATGATGAAAACACTCGTTTGACGTAGTGCGAAAAGTCGCGATTGCGATAACGCCGAATTGTCGTTATTTAAAAATCGCGATTGCCGATAACGGCGTTATGCAAATATCGCTTTTTAACCCATGCCTAGCTTTTTCTATGAGGCGGCTGACGCACGCGGCTGCCGCACAGCGTCTGACGCCTAGTACTGCACATGTGACAATTCATTTATCCGTTTCTTTTCGAGCTTCAGACGCAAGAGTCAACCGCTAGCGGCTACAGACGCCACGGCCCTATCCCTCTCGAGGCAGTCAAGCGTCAGCCGCCGGTTGTCAAAGTCGTGCCTGTATGATGTCGAAAGTTTTATTTTCCGCAGAGGGAGATGAAATATTGGTGGAATGCGTTGAAAAATACCCGTGCGTTTACGACTTAAAACTTTCATTATTTAAGGATCAAAGAATAAAAGATTTAGTTTGGAAGAAGATTGCAGAAGTTGTTAAAAAATCTTTGCACATACAATTTCTTCTAATAATTAATCTAAAAAAAAAAATTTTTTCGCACATTTTTTTAGAAAACTGCACTTTGTTGACAACAGATCACTCGCGTCTACACTTCATAGGAAATGGGTGTACGGGCGTCAGCGGTTTGCGTCAAACGCTGTGCGGCAGCCGCGTGCCTCAGCCGCCCCATAGGAAACGTACCATAACACTTCCACCAAATATTTTTTATATGATATATTATAACAGAGCCACAAGCATTTAAATATAAAACTATGGCGCACATTTTTACAATTCCTTGTCGGCACAGGCCACTGTTGCTAATCCGAATATAAAAACACTTTGGATTTTCAATCAGTAAATAAGTGCCGTTTTCTTTTGTTTATTTCAAAAGTGAAATACTATAATATGTTTATGTTGTTTTACAAAAATCATCTCAACACACAGTTTATTGCATTGGTTCAAGAAGTCAGTAACCATGGTTGCAATACAACAACAATAAATGTATATAAAAATGTAAGGAGTGTTGTTAAATTCATCAGATGGTTTAGCGCTGAAATCTATCGTGACGTCACACTAGACTACCGCTAGTTTTATCCTTGTTCATATACTACTAAAACAACAGCCATCTTTCTTTAGCGCTTTTCCATCAATTAGTTTAAAAACGGCTTGATGAAACAGCAATTAGTGCGCACGGTTCATCGATGAATTTAACAACACGCCAGTATGTATAAAATGGATAATTGTGATTACTTACAAAGCCGGATTTAACTTTTTGCCGCCCATAGGCTAATATATTTTTGCCGCCCTAATATGTCAATATTTTTGGATATCAGAACGAAAAATTTAGCATTAAAAGAATGTAGATTACACTAGGAATTTTTATAAAAATGAGGTGAATTTGGTCGGAATTTTTTATCTATTCGTTAAATATTTAAAATAATAATAATAATTTACAGTTATATTCTTTTAAAATTTAATTATAAATTTGCCGCCTATAATATATTCCTTCCTATGTTTCAGCCTACTCAGCCTTTGCGTTAATCCACCCCTAATTACTTACCAAGTGTTGTTCCCAAGCGAAAATGAACAGATTTTGGAAATTTAACCTGTTTTCTGTGAAGTGTATTATTTTTTGTGTTAACTTGTGTGGTTGTGACGGTGTAATTACCCTTTACATTTATTATGTTGTAAATATGCAACATATGACATTAAACCGATTTATCTTAGATCAAATTAAAGGAACGTCATCGATTTTCTGTTTTTGTTCTGAATGAAATAAATTCACGGGGCAAAAATAACTCGGCAGGACTTGTGTCGTCACAAGGGCTTTGGTGCGACGTCAAATTTAAAGAACCATGCGTGACATTTAAATTGTAATTACGCCGAAACTATAGTTTTTTTTTTTGGCAAAACATATTTAGGAGATGGTTCTTTAATGGACAAAGAAAGAGATTTGACGTATTTTAAGATAAAAATAAATTTTATGCAAAACTGCCACAGTAGCTCCTAACAAGGCAACAACGTGTGCAACTCTTATGGATGGCTTCACAGTTCATTACAAGCAGATCAAACACTTTTTTCGCGACTACAGCAGTTTTTTTGTATTAAAAGCTTCAGATTTCGGTAGTAGTAATAGCGAAAAAGTAGGGTTTAAGCTTCCCAAGGCAAAAAAAATATCTACACCACTGTTTAATATTAATAAATTATAATTTATTTATGCGCTCCCATTGTCATTTGTCACAATGGTGCGATTAACATATATGGGAGAGCTTCCCTTTCTGTCGAAAATTTACAAAATCATTATTTTAAGAATATTTCTGCAAATGGTTTTTTGTAAGTAGGTGGTCAAAGTGATTCCACTTAGTTTGCATTAACAAACAATCGAACAGGTGTTATACAAGGTGCTTTGAAATGAATATTAATGATAGATATTAGATTTGCAGCCTTTATATATATTCTTTTACTTTTTACGCAAGATTAAAGTATTGTTATAGAGAAAAATCGCTTGTCAAGCTTAGATCTTAAACGTTTCCAAATAACGGAATACATGTTTTTAGAATTCTGTCGGTCTGTTGCTATGTCTAACACTACATTACAGACCTTAAAATCATACAGTAATAGACGATTTTACAGCAGAGCAACCATTAATTTATAAAAACACAATTTAACTAAAAAAGAAAAAGGTTTATTTTAAATAGTGCTCACCAATCAGAAGTTCCACACTTGACTCCAACTATTAAAGGCTCTCCGGCCGAAAACCCCACGAAAATCGCTTCAAAACACCAAAAAAGAGCAATAAATCAGACGCGAATGTGACGTTTGGAAAATCAAATGAAGAATAAATTACAGATTTTTTTCATTAGTAAGGACAAATTGGACCAAAAAACAGGTGTGAAGGTACATAAATTTACATCAAGCTGAAAGTAAGTAAAATTTTATAAAACAAAATAAAAAATAACATTTTAAAATTCCTTATCCTTTCGGTACGTGAAAAAAAATTGACTTGAGGTCAAAGGTCAAAAAAAGGGTGTTTCGCGATTTTCTTCAAATTACCCTAAACAAAAATTGTAGACCATAAAATTATCCATAAAAAAGGTATTTATATTTTTTTCTCCTAAAAGTCACCGTCCCTGAGATATAACGATTCAAAAAGTTGTAAGCGTCATTGTATGCACACTTTTCCACGCCACCTCTGAGATAGTGAACTTAGCGCGTTTTTTTAATGTGGTTTTTCCAAGTAGACTTATTCCACAGACGTCTACGTGAAACAGGAACATTTGTTCCTGTTATGATTGATTACGGACATGCTCGCAACGTAGGAACACTGAGGTAGAAGAACGAATTTTAGAACGCATTAATGAAGAACCGACTTTAAGTTGTAGAAGGTTGGGCTTAGAATTAGGCATTAATAAAAATATTGTAAATCGTGTAACAAAAGAGCAATTATTACATCCATTTCATATTCAGAAGGTCCAAGAACTGTTATCAGGAGATACCAAATTACGGCTTGGCTTTTGTCGCTTTATAAATGAGCAGAGAGCGCAAGATTTGTTTTTCCACAAAAAAATCCTCTTTACAGATGAGGTTTGTTTTACTAGGACTGGAATATCAAACATTTTTAATGAACATCTGTATGCTGAAGTAAATCATCACGCCTCTAAAGTACGACACTACCAACATAAATTTAGAATTAACGTTTGGGCAGGAATAATCAATAATACAATTGTTGGTCCTATTATTTTACCGGATCGGCTTAATGGAGAAAATTATATAACTTCGTTCAAACTACAGTAGAAAATTTTATTCGTCCGATTTATAATCTTTAATTACTTCTTCTTGTTGTTCTTCTTCTTGATCTTCTTCTTTCTTTTTTTTTGTTCTTCTTAATCACCTTCTTCTTCATCCTGGGTGTAAGTGAATTGTGTCAATAGTGACGTATCGCATGTCTCTTCGTCAGTATTAGAATCCTTTGTTGTTGGTGATTCAACATTAGAACACGACCGGCTTTGACAATTAGAGCATGCCAGAGAACAAAACAGTTTAACTTTCTTGCAACCACATTTAGCACTGCATCCTTTTTAACAGTTGCAAAAAATTGTTTAGCAGTTTTTCCGGTGCAGGTGGGGCTAAGTCTGAATTGGCTAACTATTATAATTCCAACCACTTGGGTTGGCGATATTAGCCACGCATTAATAAAGCAACTGAGGTTGGAGGAAACGCTAATTGCACTTTTATTTATTTCGAGTGTTTTTAACAAAACATCATATCGATACTTATCTAAACAGGGTTTTTCTCGGTTTTGATTTTTTCGGTTAATTTATTTATTTTTAAATTGTAATCAGATAAAAATTTCACATATTCGTCTATAATATGCTACAATACGCTTACAATCTTTGAATCGTATATCTCAGAACGGTGGCTTTTGGGAAAAAAAATCATTACCTTTTTTATAAATAATTTTATGATTTACAATTTCTTTTAGGGTAATTTTACGATAAACTGTTTTAAAAGAAACCCCATTTTGGACCTTTGACTCGAGTTTATTTCCATGAGGAACGAGGGGACTTTTAAATGTAATTTTTAATTATCTTTGAACAATTTTACTAACTTTTGCTTGACAAAATTAAGTCAAGAAGATCGGAGTTTCCCATATCAAGTATGCAAAAATTTATAGTAGTATACAATTTTAATTATTTCTACTATATCTACATGGATTATATTTATCTTGACTTATATGTATTTTATGTTTATTTATACAAATATACTATTATATATATATATATATATATATATATATATATATATATATATATATATATATATATATATATATATATATATATATATATATATATATATATATATATATATATATATATATATATATATATATATAATAGCCATAATTCTGTGCTTTTAATCCGAGCGAAGCCAGGATTAAAATACCATACAAGTCAAGTAAAATCACTTTTCTTCGCATTTTGTAGATGTAGTAGAAATAATTAAAAAATTGGTCCATTACATAAAAAACTACTTACCTGGTATACACTCTTTTTGCATACATTGATATAGAAATATACTCCGGTCAATCTAGACATTCAAAGGTACCTTAACTTTATATCAAGCTAAAAGTTAGTAAAATTGTTCAAAAGATAATTAAAAATTACATTTTAAAAGTCCCCCTCGTTCCGGTACGTGGAAAATAAATTGACTCGAGGTCAAAGGTCCAAAAATGGGGTTTTCGCGATTTTCTTTAAAACGGTAAGTTTATCGTAAAATTACCCTAAAAGAAATTGTAAATCATAAAATTATTTATAAAAAAGGTAATGATAACTTTTTTTCCCAAAAGCCACCGTTCCTGAGATATAACGATTCAAAGAGTTGTAAGCGTCATTGTATGCATATGTAAGTACGTCAAGTGTATACATCTCTGTAGCTGTAATATAAGTAGAATTTTTTTTTATCGGTGATTGTAACTTACATTTAAAATATAAAATATACATAAATATAACTATGAGAATATCAGGTAAAATGAAGATCAAATTATTAAAACCGAGAATATAAACTACCTGTTTAGATAAGTATCGATATGCATGTTTTGTTAAAAACACTCGAAATAAATAACAAGTGCAATTAGCTTGTGTTCCTCCAACCTCAGTTGCTGCTTATTAACATCAGTAACAAGTGTGGCTTGAATATCAGCCAGACCCAAAAGATTGGTGTTGGAAGTTGGTCGATAATACATTAGAACCAATTCAGACTTAGCTCCCACCTGCACCGGAAAAACTGCTAAACACAATTTTTTTTGCAACTGTTAAAAAGAATGCAGTGCTAAATGTAACCCCATTGTGTTTAAGTGCTAAATGTGGTTGCAAGGAAGTTAAACTGTTTTGTTTTCTGGCATGCTCTAATTGTCAAAGCCGGTCGTGTTCTAATGTTGAATCACCAACAGCAGAGGATTCTAATACTGACGAACAGACATGCGATATGTCACTATTGACGCAATTCACTTACACCCAGGATGAAGAAGAAGGAGATTAGAAGAACAAAAAAAAAAGAAAGATGAAGATCAAGAAGAAGAACAACAAGAAGAAGTAATTAAAGATTATAAATCGGACGAATAAATTTTTCTACTGTTTTTTAATTTCCGTCGCTTTTATCAATTCCAACCCTTGCGAATATCTGTTATTATGCAATAATTTTCAATTTAACAGAATCACTGGTAGTGTATTTTGAACGAAGTTTAAATAATTTTCTCCATTAAGCCGATCAGGTAAAATAATAGGACCAACAATTGTATTATTGATTATTCCTGCCCAAACGTTAATTCTAAATTTATGTTGGTAGTGTCGTACTTTAGAGGCGCGAGGATTTACTTCAGCATACACATGTTCATTATGAATGTTTGATATTCCAGTCCTAGTAAAACAAACCTCATCTGTAAAGAGGATTTTTTTGTGGAAAAACAAATCTTGCGCTCTCTGCTCATTTATAAAGCGACAAAAGCCAAGCCGTAATTTGGTATCTCCTGATAACAGTTCTTGGACCTTCTGAATATGAAATGGATGTAATAATTGCTCTTTTGTAATTTTGTAATGCCTAATTCTAAGCCCAACCTTCTACAACTTAAAGTCGGTTCTTCATTAATGCGTTCTAAAATTCGTTCTTCTACCTCAGTTCCTACGTTGCGAGCATGTCCGTAATCAATCATAACAGGAACAAATGTTCCTCTTTCACGTAGACGTCTGTGGAATAAGTCTACTTGAAAACCATGAAAAAAACGCGCTAAGTTCACTATCTCAGAGGTGGCGTGGAAAAGTGTGCATATATAATGACGCTTACAACTTTTTGAATCGTTATATCTCAGGGACGGTGACTTTTAGGAGAAAAAAATATAAATACCTTTTTTTATGGATAATTTTATGATCTACAATTTTTGTTTAGGGTAATTTGAAGAAAATCGCGAAACACCCTTTTTTTGACCTTTGACCTCAAGTCATTTTTTTTTACGTACCGAAAGGATAAGGAATTTTAAAATGTTATTTCTTATTTTGTTTTATAAAATTTTACTTACTTTCAGCTTGATGTAAATTTATGTTCCTTCACACCTGTTTTTTGGTCTAATTTGACCGGACTAATGAAAAAATCTGTCATTTATTCTTCATTTGATTTTCCAAACGTCACATTCGCGTCTGATTTTTTGCTCTTTTTTGGTGTTTTCAAGCGATTTTCGTGGGGTTTTCGGCCGGAGAGCCTTTAATAGTTGGAGTCAAGTGTGGAATATATATATATATATATATATATATATATATATATATATATATATATATATATATATATATATATATATATATATATATATATATATATATATATTTAGTTCTTTGGGCATGTGACTTAATTAATTAAAAAAATAAAAACGACTCTGAAGCTATCTTACAGATTAATCCTATTGCAAGCATATTAATACAAAAAAAATTAAAAATGTTAAACAATGTTTCAAACTATATACCAATGTTATATTGCCGTTGGGTGAAAATATTGCTTCTTTACTTTCTAATTTACTTATTTCAGATTTCGCTCCTTGACTATCAGAAAAATGTCTGCTAAAATTGGAATAAATTATTATTTTTAAATAGGCAAAACTACTTTCTGACATCTTAAATTACAATTTATGTTGTTACTATAAATTTATATATTATTATGTGTAATTCAAGAACGAAGCAAGAACTACTCAGGCAAAGTAGGGAAAGTCTTCGCATAACAGTAGGGCTGCTAACAGGGCAAGATAACCCAAGTTGCAAAATGTGCAACGAGGAGGAAAAACAGCTGTCCATATCCTGTGCGAATGTGAAGCGTTGAATCACAAAAGACAGGCAGTACTTGGGCAAACACAAATGAGCCCACAGGAATATATTAACCAACCAGTCTCGGCGTAATACAGACTTGTAAAAGGAACAAGACTAATGGGAGGATTGGTATAAAAGACAATGGGAGATTAGGCACAAAAACCCTAGAGGCTGTGCTGTCTCCGGAAGTATATCTAGACGACTTCCAGGAAAGAAAAAGAAGAAAAGGTGTGTAATATCAGCAGCATATTTTGATTTTTTTTAAATACTTATCGAGTGATAAGTACAAAATATATATATATATATATATATATATATATATATATATATATATATATATATATATATATATATATATATATATATATATATATGTATTGACTCTTTTGAGTAGAAACGTACAAGAATTTGAGTATATTACTTCAAACATAAAATACAAAGATCATAAATAGAATTTCTGTTCCGATCATATAGTCGCAGATAAGCTCCTCAATAGATACAAAAAATTTAAATAGGTATCAGGGAGCGACAAAAAAATCCAAATTAGTAGCTGTGTTATTAATTTCGTGAAAATAATTATTTATTGTTGATTTTCATCGTTTTTGCATGTATTCCGACTTTGAAGCCATAACTTTCAACCGGCACAAGCCTTCGTGGGCTGTCCGAAATATGAAAAAGAACATTAAATGGAAAAAAATACATTTTAAATGACAGTAATAATTAGCATCAAACAAATAGCGTTTTAATTTGCCTTGAAAAGTTATTGTCATGCTATAAAATTTAAACTGTAGCTAAAGAATGCGTAAATGTTTTAATTACGTGAGCAAGAAAACCGCTTAACACAAAAACGTAGTCCAAGTTCGAAAATATTATTTAAACTTTATTCAAACAGGTAATTATTCAATATTACAGTTTATAAATCAAACAAATACCCAATTCTTAACAGCTAATTGTTGGTAAATAACACCGTATGTACAGTTAATTACACAAAATAAGTATTGTGTCGCATTAACATACATAATTTCTTTATGAATAAACATTAAATATCTTGCAAAGGTTCGGTAATTGACGATGCATTTCTCGGAAATTGTTTAAACCAAAAATCGCTAATGTTAAAATCAATAAGAAGTGATGCAGTACTTATTTTCGGTAATAGGTACAAAGTTAGTTACAATGGTTACAAAGGTCTACCAAAAAAAGTGGTGTATGCTGGGTATCGAACTAAGATTTTCTGGGGTATTTTCTTTCGCTGAACACGAATCTGAAATTAAAATTGGGGGTCGAACAGCAAAAAATCGAAAAGACCTCAAAAAACGAGACGGTATATTTACGGCAGAAACCTGCTACCACGGAATGTTTAGACTAAGACTATATAAACTATAAGAGATACAAAAAAAATCATAAAATAAAAAAGAAAGCTTTTTAAATTGTCTATAAAAAAGTTATATAAATATTTTTGATAGGATAAATAGTAGAGGAGATATTAACAAAAATGTAATTTTGACAAAAAAATTAGTAATTAATGCAATTTTTTTTTTGTTTTAAGGATAAATCATTTATTATATTTATTTAAATCCCAAACCACTTAAAATTTGCAAAAAATCCAAAGGCAAAAAAAATATCTTTTATATAATTTTTTTTCAAAGATATATCTTGAAAAAATCATGAAAATTTCGTTTTTTGATTATAACTCAAAAAATATTACATTTAAAAAAAAATAACTTAAATAAAAGGTATTGTAAAAATACATATTTTATGTCATATAAAGTATCGTGTATCTTTTATAGTTTTTAAGATACTGGCGTTTTAAATTAAAAAAAAAATCGTTAATATCTGAAATTATGCCTTTTTTCGAATATTTGCTGTTTGACCCCTAATTTTGACTTAAGATTTGTGTTCAGCGGAAAAAAATACTTCACAAAATCCTAGTCCGACAACCAGCACACATTATTTTTTTTTTGTGGTTGTTATGTGGTGCGTTATTACAAGTTAGTTGTGGTAAGGTGTGGTAGCACTACCACGTCGCGTCGTCTAAAAGGTGCCCTGAAATGTAATAGGGCATGTTTTGGACGGCGTTAATGAAATGGAAGAATAAAATGGGTTAAAACATCTAAAGATCCATCACCCAAGGTACCTAGTACTTAGGCTTTATACAGGCCTTTGTATAAAGCCCGTCATAAAGATAAAAAATAATGGTACCTAAAAAAATCATCATAAAAACATATTTTTTTTATCCCCAAGAGACATTTTTAAAGTCAAAATGATTCAAAAATGGAGAAAGTTATAAAATGTTTAATGTTCAAGGGCAGCGATAATATCTCAGGTGATAATGTGGATAGTTCAGAGGTTTGGTTATTTGTATAACTTCCATTATGACACTACTCCATTGTCCAAGCGGTAACGTGGACTGCAATATTTACATGTTTCGGTACTTGAACTACGTTGACAGAACTAGCTTAAGCAGTTAAAAACTCGGCACCCACGGTACGTATTACTTTGCTTTAAACAAACCTCTGTAAGTTTTCATAAAGGTAAAAACAAACTTCAATTCGTAGGGGTTCTGCTAACAATATTTTATTAACATATATCAAATTAAAAGAACAATAAAATTAGAGTTTTTGTTTGACCTCCGACCAGTGAAGTCACGCGATAAAAAGCTGCATAGCCATTTCCGGAAAGGGCGGTTGGCGGAGACGTATTAACTGATTTTAACCATCAATTATTACAATCAACCAATTAAAAGTATGGTATTTTTTTACTTCTCTTGCCTCTTGGTGATTTCGATGAATTTTTGCGTACAGGGGAGCTGAATAAAGGGTATGACCGGAGTGCAAATTTTAGTAAAACAAGTGTTTTGACCAAAGTTGCATTAACGAGAGTAAAAGATATAGTGACCAAACCCATCCAGCCAAGGAAAAATCGGTGTGACAGTGGAAACTTGAGAAGCATTGAAGGAGCTGACAAAGACTTGATTCGGAGGAAAATGTATGACATATATATACAGTGAACAAATAGTCCCAACAATAGATACGCTAAAAAAGGTACTTACAGCAGACGAAAACCAAGCCTTTAAAGAATAGTAAAAGTAATGAGTTTTAAATATCGTACCATTGACAAACGACCAGTACTAATAGAATTGCAGCGTTTACAAGTATGGCGTAGATATTATTTGAATTTTATCAGACAATATAGGGAAGAAAATCGTTGAATTACATACTTGGACGAAACTTCGTTTGATATCCACGACATTTTTAAAAAATGGTTGGAGCGATTCACCAATCAAGTGTTAAACTAGAGCTTCCTCAAACAAAGGGCAAAGAATTACGATTTTACAGCAGGTTTAGAAAATGGATTTATTCCAAACGCTTTATTATTGTTTGCGAAGAAAATTGCCAATTCATCTTTGGATTATTATCAAGGGATGCTACATTATTTAAAGATTGGTTTCAAAATTGTCTGCAACGCTAGTTACCACAGTCGCCAACTAAATAGAGTGTCGAATTCAAATAATACAAAAGTAGAAATTCAAAACTATATGATGGAAAAAAATATATATTTCAAAGAAACCAATACAAAAAAGACCTTTTAAATGTTTTAAAAACATTCAATATTAAAAAAGAATATATCTGTGACAATCTCGCAAGTCCTAATGGTCACACAATTTTACGCCTCCCACCGCATTTTCAACTAAATGAAACATATATGGAGCCAGTTAAAAACGATGATTAGAAAAGAAAACACATCCCCTACACTGAGTAGTTCTGTTATAAAATTAATTTAAATATGTGTAAATAATATCCCAATAGAAAGTTGAAAAATTCTATGAGACACGTGATCCAAGTCGAAGATTCCTTTAACCTAACTAACTTAAGGCCCTTTATAAATAGTTTAGGCATAGATGAAGACGATAGTGGTAGTGAAACAAAGCTAAATTTAGAGTAGGTTAAGTTTAATATTGTATTATTATAATATTGTAGATTGGTATTTTTGTATAAATATTAATGGCTATTTAATAACATCATTAAAACAAGGATACTTACCTATTATTTTATTCTGTTGTTTTGTTAAAAATAGCTAACCTAAACTATTAATAGTAAGTAATCAGGACCTGTACCCTTTTAAAAGGTGCGGTGCCTACACAATAGATATTTGTCAGGCAACTTATTTATGGCTGGGTTTACGACTAAGAGTTGTCATTTAAATTTTATTACGGTCGAGAAATTAACGAGTTATTGTGGAATGTACCATACAAAGAATATGAAAGTCCGGACCTGGCCGCACTATTCATTGCGCAATATTCAAAAGGCCTTTTCCTCTATGCCCATTTACTTTTTTTCCCTGCATGCATGGATAAGATTGTTCTACAGTACTGGGCTTCCATTAACCTGAAAACTTCTTTAATTTCTTATTTAAAGTAGTAGTTAATAGCCTAAAACTTAATACTTAAAACTGTAAATTTTAACAATGTATTATTTTCCTCGTTCACTTATTCGTACGTATATTGATGTCCTTAAACCCACTCGTAAAATAAGTAAATGACATTTCTTTTACCAGAACGCGTTTAAGTAAATCCTTTATGCATAATTCAGGTTTTTGTTTTAAGTTATTATAACTTTGGAATTAATTGTTTTTCCTTATTGAGCTTTTACAATTAACTAACCCGTTATCTGCGTTTATGGGAACTTTTTGGAATTCCTAACTATTTCTTATTGCAATTTGCTATGCGTTTAGTAATTAGTATTGTTATTATAATTCCCTATTTATCTATAAGCGCAATTAAATAAATGCAAAATATGGAGTTGACAAAGAGTTATTTATTGCTCATGTTTGTTTCTGGTAAAACTACAACACACTATTATAATAAATTATTAAATGTTAGTTGGTATTATTCAATATCAACATTTTAAAACACCTACAGCATTCTAGTGTTTGTATTTTCCCAATATAAGATATTGACATTTTGCTAAATAGAAAACAATAAATTCGGTTTCGATTAATTTGGAAATGACTCTAAATTATTCAAAATGTTAACAGTATGTTACAGGGTGGCTCATTTTAGTTATATTTACGGTTTATTGAGAGAACCGTAAGAGATTAAGCAGTTTAAAAAAATCAGAGGCTTACCATTTTTTTCTCTCCAAACATTTAATATTATGCCTACGGGAAAGTAAGTGGTAAAAGTAGGATTTTTTCAAAAAGTGCTTACATGCATGGTGGGTGCCTACCAAATTTCAACAAATATTAAAAGCAGTCCAAATAAACTGAAGAAAAAAAATATTTTTTGGTTTTAGTTTTTACGTTAAAACGGTGCGTCGTACGAAACTGAGTAATCGAACCAAATTGGCTCTAAAATAAATAAGGATTTTAAAAATAATTTGGTTTTATTATTTTTTTTGGTATAATGGCCTTACAAACTGGTGTATTGGCCAAATTAGGTTTTAAGAAAAATCAAAATATTTAGTTCAAATCCTGTACTGACCTCACTGGTAAAAATTTTAAAAAATCTTTTGCGTCAAAAATTCTCCTAACTGATTAAAACTATGT
The DNA here is from genome assembly GCA_019359885.1 of Listronotus oregonensis. Classification (NCBI taxonomy): domain Eukaryota; kingdom Metazoa; phylum Arthropoda; class Insecta; order Coleoptera; family Curculionidae; genus Listronotus; species Listronotus oregonensis. The sequence continues at coordinate 27,730 of JAHBCN010006820.1, forward strand.
AAAAAAATTCATAAAAATATCTAAGAGTGTCAAAAAAATTATAATAAAAAAGTTATTTTATTCTTAAAACTTAAACACCCTGTTGCTCAAAAAATAAAGAGATTTAGGACATTTGTTAATATTAACTTTTCTTCTTAAAATCACTCCAGGATTCAGAACTTCAAGTATCGGTACTCAATAAAAACACCCTGTATTTAGGATGTTGCAGTTTATTAAGCAAAAATTGCACTTTAATAAGAAGTGACTATTTAGTACAGTAAATAAGGGCTTTGCAATAGGAATTATAATGTGCCAAGCCCAGGAAACAAAGTTTATATAGTGCTGTGGTGTGATTTTACCTACGGGGAGAAAGCCACCCCTTCTGGGGGGTAAAAAATATAACATTGAAAATAACTTTCGAAATCGATAAAGGGGTAAATTCTAAGCAAAAAGTTTCCATTGAACAATTTTCGATAGTTCAATATTTTCTGAGTTATTCGTGATTGAAAAAGGTTATTTTTTAAAAAAAACGTTTTTCAATGATTTTTTTTAAAGAAGTCAAAAAATTTGCATTTTACAAAAAAATGTTGAAAAAAAAAAAAGTTAAAAAAAAGGAAAAGATTGTTTTTTTATCCATTTAATATGTGCTATAGATTCTGATGAAATACGTCTGGTTGAAAATAATTTTTAATCTAGCGGACATTAAATTACATGCATTTACCGTTAAATGAAAAAAATCTAGTTTTACAGAAAACTATGCAAAACCCTTTTGGAAGTACTATCTAAAAATATTTAAAATGAACTTAACTTAACGTCATAAGCATGAAAATAAACAAAGTTATAACAAAAACAAAAACATTTATTTACTTTTTCTGACAAAAAATTAGCACGATAAATTGCACTGTAAAAGATAGTATTAAATATATTCAGTTCTCATATATTATATGAATCATCAAATCATTTCAATTTGTCAAAAACATTTTCTTTTTGTAAATCTGCTAAGGGGTGGTTATTTCAGGGTTGAATTATTGTAATTAAATATTTAGTATACTGTAAAGTATTAAAATAATTTTTTACAATAAATGCGTCATTGAATAATTTTGAGATGAAAAAAATTTTCTTTGTAATTTCGTTATAAGGGTGGTTTTTAAGGGTTGAAACGTTACAAATATAATGTAAATTATATCTTACAAAATAAATATATATTTATTCTACATATTTAGATATGATTTTAACTTACATAACGTCTATTTTTATGGTTTTTTAAATTGTTTAGCATAAGGGAGTGGTTTTTATCCCCTAAAAATAAAAATCACACTTCAAGCATATATAAACTTTAACCTAGAGGGTAAAAGGAACTTAATTTAAATTTTCATAAAATATTAAAACTGTACAAAAAAATCCGGAGGACACACACTTTTTTTCTCCCCATATAATGTACTGATTTTTTAATGATAGAATTTTTGGTCGGTTAAAAATTTTAGGAAAAGCATTGCTTTCTTTGCTTTCATGGACCGCACGCCGCTGGTTAGCCGCTTTTAAATTGTTTATTTTTAGTAATTCACCTACCCAATTTGATACCTGTGCCACGACCTTAGGTATCTTTCTTTAATTATTTAGCCGTTTATTTAAGTTTTAAATCACCAATTTTTGGGTAAAAATATATGGGTTAATAGATATTTACGGTATAAGTCTGGAAAGTTAACTTTTACAGTATGACTGAGATGTTGACCTGACCTGCTTCGTATATCTACAAAATAATTAATGGCTTGTTGTGGAAACGGATTTTAAGATTTTTGTTTACTGGTGAAAACATTGCAAGTACTGACATGAAATTTAAATTTGACCAAAAGATTGCGTTAATATATCCAGAAAACGCAACTGTCCTGTTTTTATTTATGTCAAGTTAAAAAGTAAAGTCAGTTAACAAGTCAGTTAACAGTCATTTTTGGTAAAATTGTCGAAATAAAAGATGATAGTAGAAATTTGATTTCTGATAAAATTTTGCAATAATCTAATAAACCTACAGAGCAGCTAGTACCCAAAAAAAACGGCAAACGGTACGAGAAACAATTTTTGTCCTTTTCTCAAGGGAAATGTGAAAATAAAGTAGATTTCGAAAACAAAAATGTAATTAGGGCTGATCTTTATAAACTTTGTGAGTAAATATGCACGAATTTAAATGAAAATTGTGAAAATAACATTACTGTATTGAGTTCGGTAAAAAAAGTTTTACCGGACTTGTCCGAAAAAACTTTTTTTCCGGACTAAAACCAAGTATCTTAAAGTGCGTTTTAGAGTGCAGTATGAAATAAATAATTTTACAATGCAAATCTGCACATAAACGCTATAATTAAAAATAAATAATTAATGTTATCTTGATGCGTTAGTCCTGGCAACGTAAACAAACCAATAAATATTTATCTTTTATTCCCAAGAACACAATATTCGTCATCCAAGTAGCAGGATTTCTGAATTTTCTGCATTTTATTGCGGTTTTATAAGTAAAACAGTGATTTCTGTTGACGTAAAAATAGCCAGGAAAGAAAAAAAGAAACGGTGTGACAACAATAATATTTATTGCAAAATTAATTCCTATCTATAAGTTATGCTATTAATAGATACATATATTAAAATAAAATTATAACATGTCCTAACAAATGAATAAATAAATAATCTAAAATTCTACTTTGTTTAAATTTTTATTGATATATGTAGTTATTAATTCATTACCCAACACAAATTGTTAGCTTAATAAGTTCCAAGTTTAAAAAAAAATCATGTCATTGATTTAGCATATTTAATAAAATTAAAATTTTAAATAAATAATTAATAGCAATCTAACGAATAAGCGGGCGATTAATGATTAACGTTTAGGATCATTAATTGTTAATTAATACTCGATTTAGTTACAAGTTTATTTTAGCTATTGTTTTGTTAATAAATTTGGGAAATGATAATTTTTCTTGATTTTTTTTTTATATATATTTTTGTTTTAGGCAACCAACTTGTTGATATTGACATCTACAATCAGTACACAAAAGTTAATTCTTTCTAACATAGGCATCCGAAATATGTTATACAGTGTGTCCAAGATAAGAATGAACAGCATGGAGATCTCCGAAACGGTGAGAGATAGATGGGTGATGAAATTTGGCAAAGTTGCGTATTGGGGAGTTCAGCAATATATCGTTGAAAAATTGAAGTTATATTTTGTACTTCCGGAAATATGGCGAAAAAACTGAAATTATCGATTTTTGTTTTTATTTTTTTACTAGTTTATTTGAAAAGTTGGAAAATTCTAAAAATACATTCTTAATGGAACTTTTTGCGCTTTATGTATTGGTATAGTCAAAAATTTCCTACGACGTTTCGTTTTTTTTAACCATCATCAAATTTATTTTTTAAATTTTCCTGATTTTTTTATTTAATTATTTTAAACCCCATACTATTGCAATTATAAAAATGTAATACTTAATATTAACTTAACAAATATGGAACGCTCCTACAAGAAATCATGTGCGTTCCTTGTCTAACTCATTGTCTCTTATGAAAAATATGCTTATTTAAGAGAAAAATATCAAGTGTTATACATCAAGATAATGGTTTAGCAAAAACAAAACGTCGTAAGAAATTTTAGACTTTATCAATAGATAAAACGCAAAATGTTCCAATAAGAATGTATTTTTAGTTTTTTTTCTAACTTTTGAAAAAAAAAATAAAAACGAAAATCACAAATATTAGTTTTTTTTGCCATATTTCTGAAAATACAAAATATAACTCCAATTTTAAAACGGTATATTACTGAGATTCCCAATACGCAACTTTGCCAAATTTAAACTACTCACCTATCTCTTACCGTTTTTGAGATCCCCTAGCTGTTTATTTTTATCTTGGACACACGGTATATTACATTATAAAAATAAAGACATAACCTTCTTGTTTTGTAAATATTTTTTGCCCACACTAAAATCGTTTATTTATAGAAAATCATGCATTAATAAAAAATCATAATGCATGATTTGGTATAGGTTAATATCCTGTGGCGTGAAGCTTGTGCTCTTGTCTATATGTGTTAATGACTTAATGTCCCACATCCAATCAAAATTAATTTAATGATTTTTGTTAAATAAAAAAATACAATAAATTATAAATAGTTTATATAAATAAGTTTACACTATGAGATTGACTAAATGACCAAAAGGAAAAATTCCTAACCACTGTTCTCCTGCACGTCTATTATATTTTCTAGCAGTAGTCCAAAAATATTCTTTCAATATTTTTTGGTTTCTAGAAACCTTTATTATGCTTTTGAAGCATTTTTACGCATAATAAAAACGCACTTCATAGTCATTTCTGCAGTGGTGAAGTAATTTTCATTCCTTTTATGTATTCGACAGCTTTTTTAATTATAATCGTTGTTGCAGAAACACGTCTTGAACCTGGAAGCTATTTTTCTATTGCTACAAGTACTCTAAAATTTCTTCTTAATTTTTATAAAATTATAAAAATTTAAACTTAAACAGTAAATTTTCCTCATAATCGTAACAAAACCGCTTTACTAAAATCAAAAACATACCGCGACAGACATTAGATTCTTGGAACCCCTCTAACAATCTAAAAATATCTTAAACAAACAAACCGAGTTGATTTCGAGCGCCACAGCCGAGCTCCGGCATGACAGCATAACTCTGTGATTACGTAGTGAGACGACGCAGCCAATGAAAGCTCGGGCACTTTGCTCGACGCAAAAGGGTCAGGCGGTCGCCGAAAAGGGTTAGGAGCATCGCGAGAGTACTTCACACGCGCGTCACATAAATAGACCAATAAAATGGGTCGTACGTCAAGCCTTGGAGGTCGGCAAAGTGCGACGAATTTCAGTACAGCTATCTACGTGTTCAAAAGAGGACCGTGACTAGAAATGTTCCTTTAATTTCTAAGAAAGTATAGCTATGTGTGGCGTTAAGATAACTTGTAGCTAAAAAGTTCTCTGTTTTTTTACGTTAAAAACGTAAAGAAAATTTTCTATAGCATATTTGCGCAAACCGCCGGAATGTTCTATTTAAATAACTGAAGGAAATTTTAATTTTCCAAGGTAGAACAATACTACTTTCTCCCTGTTAGCACTACAAAGTTGTCTATCACATCTTTTTTTGTAACAATTTAAATTATAAGTCCAAGGTGTACATTTCTCAGTTAGTAAGGCTACTTAAAATAATTATCTATGTCAAATTTAAATTGACCTTTTCTACATAAAGCTAAAAGACAAAGTATTTTCTAGTAAAATGTAAATAATTTTGTTTTGCTAACTTCAATTGGATCTTTCTCCGATCTTTTGATAACTTTTGTAACTTTTTCTTTCATTTTTTATCAAATTAAGCTTTTGAAAAATTTGTGAACGGCTGGTTTTTGTCATTAATGAATAAGTTACGTTTCCAATTTTTCAACCTCTTGAAAAATTAATTGGGGTACAGTGTTTATTTAAAGTGTTATTTCGAACCTTTTTTTTCTTTTATATTTTAAAAAAACAAACTAAATTCAAGAAATTTGTCAAGGGGAAAATTTTACTTTTTGGAAACTGTGTAATTATAAACATTGAATGGAGTTGCTGATTCGCCCCATTGGCGTATCACACGATATTTTGTGGTGCAGTAATGCATATATTTTATTGTAAATAAAAACTTGTGTATAGTTATTCTATTTTTAGTGTCCCACTTAGCAATGGTAATACTACATGGCGTCCAAACCTTATTTGCACCTTTTGGGTTTCAGTTTACATTTAGTCAATAGCAGAGTTTCTCGGCATCTACTTAAGGTGCAAAGGCGTACCTATTAACGTTTCCCCACTAATTGTCTTCCCTCTTTTTTTATTCTTTTGAAGACGCGTATTCATTTTGGGAGGCTGCCGCCCGCGGCATTTTCGTTATTATTTCTTCGAAAAGTGGATACCAATCCGATGCGCGCGGCAAGGAGAACACTACTGTGGTAGATCAAAGCTTTGTCGATCTATTCAGCGTGACAAAAATGTTTGATATTATTGACTAAAATAGGATTAAAACCAAAACTTAAAAACCATCCAACAATTAAAATCCCACCAAAAATATTTATGTAAAAAACTCAGATTTAATCAGATTGCCCTCTTTTAGGGCGTTTTATGTAAAAATTGTGCAGTTTCCAATTTTTTTTTACCTGTGCCTTAGTACCAAATTTTAAGTTTTTACTTCCTCGGAAAGTGCTCCATATTTTTGAGGAGTCAGTAGTAAATGGAAGATTTTTAAAATCCAATATTTTAGAAAGAACTTGACATAACTTTTCTTTTTTTGCAATTAATACTTATGTGAATTTACATACCAAATCTTATACCTTTATCTGAACCATAGCGAATATAATCAGTAGCGACTCGTGTCTTAATATATCGGGGGCAAATTAAAAAAGAACCACGGACAATACGTTTTTCTGGTGGTTTTTATGGTAATACAAAGCATTTTTTATGTTCAGTTTAATGTATAGAAATTAAAATAGGTATGCTACAATAATCTATTTTTTCAGTCACGTCCAAATAAAACACTAAACACGAAAAACAAAATAAGGCAATTAATGTGTTACAGCCGCATATCCATTTATTTTTCTTGTCTTTATTAAAATGCCTTGTATAACAACCATCCCTCGTAGATTTATCACACTGAATAAGCTTTAGATCTGCAATATGTCAACCCAGCTCTCACCATTTAAAAAAATCTGTATATTATTTGCAATTTTTTTCATTCTAAACACGCGAAAGCGAGGCACTAACGAATAGACCGATACTCCATGCAATGAATCAAATCGTACTGGCGAAGGCGGAAAAAATGTATCGCCCTCTCCGTTTTAAGTCCCGTGTAAACTTTCGCCGTGCGGTGAGGGAATAGACGCAGCTGCTGCAGGTTCAGGCGGACGTTCAAGATGAAAATAATTCTCGCTATGCAAAATATCGGTAGAAAATATAGCGCGAATTCACGCGACTTAGACTGGGTGTCGTGTGGGGAAAAATTAATAAAATTAAAATGAGGATTTTAATAAATTTTGATTTATTATTTTTAACACAAAATATCATTATTAATTTATTCTTTATTTACATTTTGTCCAGGAAGGCTACAACGTTTGCCCTTATGGACCAGCCGCTGCTGTAATATGAGTTTAGATATTTTTATACTAATTTATAATAGAGTACTATAAAATTCTTTTTACGAATATATTGGATATTTGAATTAAAACTTAATTATGTTTACTGCCGTTTTCCAATCAGTACAAACTAAAATAACCAAAGAAAATAAGGTTGATTTAACAAAAGAAATAATGTATTTATATATTTTCCAGTAAGATATAAATGGTATGTAAGTCAACAAAAAGTAAATAACTAGTTAATGTCTTTCGATAATTTTACGATTGTGGAAAATTGCAGTTATACAACTTAGGAAAATCTAAGAACGTAAACATATTTTAAAATAAACATTTTGAGATTAAACTGTGGGTTATCTATCATTTGCGTCACACAACTTTAAGATCTGTATACCGGGTGTCCCAGAATATGTGGGCAATCTCTCGGAATCTTATAGAAAACCAGTGCCGGTTTTACCACTAGACGGCCGCCTAGGGCCCGGGCGCTCAATAGGGCCCGAAATTCACTCTAAAATTAAAAATCTTTTGGCAAACCGGCAGGCAGTTTAGGTTGATCGCACCACCCGAAATTACGCGACACTATATGCAACACTGTTCTGTAGCTGTGGGATTTCCTGAACTCAGATCTCTATCACAAGTTTTGCACTTTTATTTGCTCCGTTTGTTTTTATCGCTTGTGCTGTTCATACCTGTTTAATTTAGATTGGGTCCTGATAGGCGTTAATATACATAGTTTTATAAGTGTGAGTTAAATTACGTAGTTTTATAAGTGCCAGATTTTTTTTGGTTTGGTAAGTTTTTATTTTTTTTATTTCGCTTTATATTTTATTAAACTATAAAATTCTTTTTTACAAAATTATATTGCATTTATTTTTACCTAACACACCAAAAATCCTGGGTTAACTTTTATTTACTAAATAATAAACATTTTTACTCCCAACCCAAACACCAATCAATAATAAAAATTGTAAGCTGTATAATTTTTTTTTTTAATAATTTAGAAAAAAAAGTAAAAAGTTAATTTGGGCGTAGCAACTAAAAAAAAAAGTTCGCCTGCGGCGCTATTACACCTCTTCTTCTTGAAGGGCCTAAAGGCCTCATACCAACTGCCGCCTAGGACCCGGTAGAACCTTAAACCTTCGCTGTAGAAAACCTAGAAATATTATGACATGTTCCCATAAACTTTTTTCCTATGACCCTCCCCTCCGGAGATACAGGTACCTATCGGATGCCCCTGGAAATCGTTTTTTTTTTTTTTAATAACTTTTAAATGACTAGGCGTAATTTATTATTATTATTTTATTTTTTTTTGATGGTTACTATATAAGTATTTTTAAAATGAACTCATTAAATCATATTTGGCTTATTTAGTTTGCCAGGGACGGACCAGCTCTTACATAGCAATTTTTTTAACAGCCTGTTTGATAAAAGCCCAACAATATTAATTTTGGTTAGCTGTAAACTTAAATTAAAAAAAGGTATACTTGATTGTCATCGATAAACTTAACTGTTTACGACAAATTAAATATCATTGTTGGTAATTTTTTTTTACATTACATACAAGTAAAAAACACTCTGTATGTGTTTTTTACTTGTAAGTCAATATTTAAGGAGGCAATTTTTGGGTTCATTTTAAGAAAAAAAATCATATGAACGTACGTCCTAATTATTATTAATATCTGTAATACCACTTTAGATATTTTAATGAAATTTGGCATAAATGTACTATGTATCAAGAAGCATTTTTTAGTGTACCACATTTTTTTTTATTTCCACCAGTGGCGTTCGTACAGAATTTGACCCGCCTATTTTGGCGAATAAGAAAAAATGTGGTACACTAAAAAATGCTTCTTAATTCATAGAACAGTTATGCCAAATTTCATTAAAATATCTAAAGTTGTATTACAGATTTAATAATAAATGATTTATTCTTAAAAATTTTACCACCTTGTATCTTAAAAGTTAAGACGTTTAAGACATACGTTTATATAGTTTTTTTTTAAATGTACCCAAAAATTGCTTCCTTAAATATTGACGTACAATTAAAAAACACCTAGTATAATGTAAAAAAATTACCAACCATTATATTTTATTTCTCGTAGACAGTTAATTTTAACAAGGTCAATCAAGAACACCTTTTTTTTAGTTTAAGGTTAAAGCTATTTAAAAATAATATTGTTGAGCCTTTTTCATACAGGATGTTAAAAAAATTGCTATTATTGTGTGAAAGTTAGTCCGCCCCTGGCAAGCTAAATAAGCCAAAGACACTCTATATTTTTATATATATATATATATATATATATATATATATATATATATATATATATATATATATATATATATATATATATATATATATATATATATATATATATATATATATATATATATATATATATATATATATATATATATATATATATATATATATATTTGCATATATTTGTTTATTATTTAGTAAATAAAAGTTCACTCAGGATTTCTGGTGTGTTAGGTAAAAATAAATGCCAAATAATTTGTAAAAACGAATTTTATAATTTAATAAAATATAAAGCGAAATAAAAAATAAAAACTTACCAAACCAAAAAATAAATCTGTCACTTATAAAACTACGTAATTTAACTCACACTTATAAAACTATGTATATTAACGCCTATCAGGACCCAATCTAAATTATACAGGTATGAACAGCACAAGCGATAAAAACAAACGGAGCAAATAAAAGTGCAAAACTAGTGATAGAGATCTGAGTTCAGGAAATCCCACAGCTACAGAACATTTCGGGCCCTATTGAGCGCCCGGGCCCTAGGCGGCCGCCTAGTGGTAAAACCGGCACTGGTTTTCTATTAGATTCCGAGAGATTGCCCACATATTCTGGGTCACCCTGCATACAGATCTTAAAGTTGTGTGACGCAAATGATAGATAACCCACAGTTTAATCTCAAAATGTTTATTTTAAAATATGTTTACGTTCTTAGATTTTCCTAAGTTGTATAACTGCAATTTTCCACAATCGTAAAATTATCGAAAGACATTAACTAGTTATTTACTTATTGTTGACTTACATACCATTTATATCTTACTGGAAAATATATAAATACATTATTTCTTTTGTTAAATCAACCTTATTTTCTTGGGTTATTTTAGTTTGTACTGATTGGAAAACGGCAGTAAACATAATTAAGTTTTACATTCAAATATCCAATATATTCGTAAAAGAGAATTTTATAGTACTCTATTATAAATTAGTATAAAAATATCTAAACTCATATTACAGCAGCGGCTGGTCCATAAGGGCAAAAACGTTGTAGCCTTCCTGGACAAAATGTAAATAAAGAATAAATTAATAATGATATTTTGTGTTAAAATAATAAATCAAAAAAATTAATTAAAATCGTCATTTTAACTTTATTAATTTTTCCTACCAATTGCCCGACACCCAGTCTAAGTCGCGTGAATTCGCGCTATATTTTCCTTACCGATATTTTGCATAGCGAGAATTATTTTCATCTTGAACGTCCGCCTGAACCTGCAGCAGCTGCGTCGTATTCCCTCACCGCACCGGCGAGCAATTTTACACGGGACTTAAAACGGGAGAGGGCGATACATTTTTTCCGCCTTCGGCCAGTACGATTTGATTCATTGCATGGAGTATCGGTCTATTCGTTACTGCCTCGCTTTCGCGTGTTTAGAATGAAAAAAATGGCAAATAATATACAGATTTTTTTAAATGGTGAGTTTTTCCGACTTTCGCTCGCTGACAAAGTACATATAAATCGCTGGGTTGACATATTGCAGATCTAAAGCTTACTCAGTGTGATAAATCTACGAGGGATGGTTGTTATACAAGGCATTTTAATAAAGACAAGAAAAATAAATGGATATGCGGCTGTAACACATTAATTGCCTTATTTTGTTTTTCGTGTTTAGAGTTTTATTTGGACGTGACTGAAAGAATAGATTATTGTAGCATACCTATTTTAATTTCTATACATTAAACTGAGCATAAAAAATGCTTTGTATTACCAGAAAAACCACCAGAAAAACGTATTGTCCGTGGTTCTTTTTTAAAATTGCCCCCCGATATATTAAGACACGAGTCGCTACTGATTATATTCGCTATGGTTCAGATAAAGGAAAGTTTGGATGTAAATTACATAAGTATTAATTGCAAAAAAAAGGAAAGTTATTCAAGTTCTTTCTAAAATATTATTTTTTAAAAATCTTCCATTTACTACTGACTCCTCAAAAATAAACACTTTCCGAGGAAGTAAAAACTTAAAATTTGGAAGGAAATAAAAAAAATAATTGGAAACTGCACAATTTTTAATAAAACGCCCTGAAAGGGGGGAATCTGATTAAATCTGAGTTTTTTAATAAAAGGTGGGATTTTAATTGTTGGATGGTTTTTAAGTTTGGGTTTTAATCCTATTTTAGTCAAAATATCAAACATTTTTGTACGCTGATTAGATCGACAAATTTTTTTGATCTACCACAGTAGTGTTCTCCCTTGCCGCCGCATCGGATTGGATCCCTTTTCGAAGAAAAATAACGAAAATGCAGGGGCCAGCTTAAAAGAATAGCGTTTAAAAGAATAAAAAGAAAGACAATTAGTGGGGAAACGTTAATAGGTACGCCTTTTGCACCTTAAGTAGATGCCAAGAAACTCTGCTATTGACTAAATATGAACTTAAACCCAAAAGGTGCAAATAAGGTTTGGACGCCATGTATTTACCCGCTAAGTGGGACATAAAAATGAAAACTATACACAATTTTGATTTCAAAAAATATTGTTTACACCAAAAATTGGTGATACGCCAATGGGGCGAATCAGCAACTCAATTCAATGTTTATATTTACACAGTTTCCAAAAAGTAAAATTTTCCCCTTGACAAATTTCTTGAATTTAGTTTGCTTTTTAAAATATAAAAGAAAAAAAAGGTTCGAAATTACACTTTAAATAAACACTGATACCCCCAATTAATTTTTCAAGAGGTTGAAAAATTGAAACGTAACTTATCATCTAATGACAATACCAGCCGTTCACAAATTTTTCAAAAGCTTAATTTAATAAAAAATGAAAGGAAAAAGTTACAAAAGTTACTCAAAAAGATCGGAGAAAGATCCACTTGAAGTTAGCAAAACAAAATTATTTACATTTTACTACAAAATACTTTGTCTTTTAGCTTTATGTAGAAAAGGTCAATTTAAATTTGACATAGATAATTATTTTAAGTAGCCTTACTAACTGAGAAATGTACACCTTGGACTTATAATTTGAATTGGTTACAAAAAAAGATGTGATAGACAACTTTGTAGTGCTAACAGGGAGAAAGTAGTATTGTTCTACCTTGGAAAATTAAAATTTCCTTCAGTTATTGAAATAGAACATTCCGGCGGTTTGCCCAAATATGCTAAAGAAAATTTTCTTTACGTTTTTAATGAAAACAGGGGAACTTTTACATTAATATATATATATATATATATATATATATATATATATATATATATATATATATATATATATATATATATATATATATATATATATATATATATATATATATATATATATATATATATATATATATATATATATAATATATATATATATATAATATATATATATATATATATATATATATATATATATATATATATATTAAATATATATAAATAATATATATAAATATATATATATATATATATAATTTATTTATTTATATATATTAAAAACTACGTAATTTCGGGATTACTTAAGGAATCAACTCGTCAAATTGTGACAAAAACATCTCATAGTTTCTTCAATTTTTAAATCGTAGCAATTTTAATTTTAGATCTTATTTAAATTTCAGTTAATTTTCTATAGATTAATCTTATATTAAAAATACGGGTGGACTTGCCCAAGAAACTTTGATTCAGATAGGAATTTTTGGCTAGTACCCTGCAAGAATTGTTTAAAACATAACAGCAATATAGAACATATCGTTAAAATCTTTAGTCAAAATTAAAAAAAAAAATCTTAAGCAAAATGTTAACCAATTTTTTAATATCCTGTAAAACAAAGTAAATATTTTCCAAATTTGTAAATGTTTTAAACCTTTAGAATAATTAAAATTAATAGACTTTTATTAGTGTTTTAAATCGATTAATAACGTTAAAATGTAAATTAATTAGAATTTCACAAAAACATCATAAAATGAAAAAAGGAAGACTGAATCAAACTAAAAAAAATTCATCCTTATTTGCCAAAGGTAATGATATAATAACCTTACAAATGCTACCGTTTTACATTTTTTCTGCACGCCTATATTGCGTGCCAATAATATATAATTTTTCAGAAAGTGGATCTATTTTTCATTTAATGTAAAGTCAAGGTTATGCAATTGGACGCCTTTGACTCAATTAAATGATTACTGGAGCAGAAAGTGTGTCTAATAGATTAATAAATACGTGCTTTTCCTATAAATAAACTATTATGATTTATTTTCGTGTTTTAATCGATGGGGTTATAAATTTTGTGATTGCAAAATATTATCAATGATATTATTAATTGCTTCGGGTGCAAGTCGAATGACATTGCCATGCGGGGAATGCAATTTGGATATTGTCCTAGATGTGTTGTTTAAATCACTAGCTAGTACTTTACATTATTAATACATAAAAAAAATTATTCCAAAAAAAGAAATTAACTTTTTGCTTTCCCTACTTGATTATTCACTGCTGTAACTGAAGTATTATCAAAAATCGAAAAAAAAATACACGAAATAAAATAATTTGTGTAAAGCAACATTTGCAAAAGCACCATACGGTTGAAATTAAGCAAACTTTACCTACGGATTTACTAATATAAGACAAAAATGATTTTTTCTTTTTTTCATGATCTATAAAAATATGCATTAGGTATATCTGCAATAGCTTCATAGACAAAAATCTGTCAAAACTTGACAGATTTTTGTCTAAATGATATTAAAGTTTCAAACTTTGAAAGCAATTATTTCAAAAAAGCTTAAAAATTGGAAATTTTTGTCCTAATATCCTATTAGTGGATTTATTTGCTAATAAATTAAAAAAAGTTTTAAATGTCTTGATCAAAAAAAAAATACATTAATATTTTCCCCCAGTTCAAAATTAAAGGAAAAATTGGCAACAGCGCTACCCAGAAGCCTTGTACGTGGAGTAGGAAGTTGTACGTTGTGCGATATTTTCCGTTCAAATAGGAAAAATATGCCGATATGTTAATAATTTATGCGAAAACCGATTTCTCGAAGTGAGGCTTGTGTAGAAACTAGAGGACCATATTTTGAGTAACTTATTTAAACTAAAATGTAGCTGTTTTTTTTATAATTAGAAACTTTCTATTATTTAAGTAAAATAAAAAAGTGCTGTTTTAAAACATAATAAATTTGTGTTCTTAAAATGGTTATTCAGCCTAATTTTGTGGTGAGTACAATTATTTTTTTAATTACAAATAAAAACCCCAAATAAAGTAGCCGTCACCATGTAAATACACATCTCTTTAAAAAAGTGTTAATATGTCCTCGCAAAAAACGTTCGTCGTTCGACTCGATGTGATAAGGCGGGCGCGGTGTTGCCATTTTTTTTAACTTTTGATCCATGTGTCTTTGGCTTGACTTGTTTTGAGCTCCACTCTCGCTTATTAAAATCGTAAGCATCATATTTTTTACACCCTGTAGTATTTAAATTCCTTTATTCCAAGATCCTTAAATATTATATAATATTATATTTTACTATAGTGAAATTTCCTGTCCCTATTTTCAGAAGAGTCCATTAAAACTTATATAAAGCCTACGTTCTAGGTACAGTAGGATTTTAAATTGAATTTTGTCATTGAGACGGAGTTACAATCTAATGTGGAATCTAAGCCACCTACACCAGAAGCGTTATTCGCCTACGGTCACCCATCAGACTACTATCCACGTCCAACGTTGCCTTACGTCACTAATTAGCTGCATTTTAAGCGCAAAGGCCTGGGTTTAATTATTACACGACTTTACCACTAAATTCCGTGAGATTCTAGCTCATATTTAAAAATTATTGCAAATAATAATAACAGATTTAATAGAGACATCATTAATTGTTTATTTAATAAAAAACTAAAAGAAATAACTATCAACTACATATAGACATACATTAAACCAAATGATACACAGTATACCAGGTTGTTACACATTTTGGATCAATTTCAGATAAAAATGCACAAACGTTATCGAAGAACCATATAAAAATGTTTTTGGGTCATCAAAAAAACCATAACTTAATAAATCTGGATTTTATAGAATAAACTATAATAAGTACAAAAACACACAAAATCTCTTATTTATTAAATAAAAAAAAAATTGAAAAGACTCTTTAAAATCAGGTCATTTATGAGAATAAATGACCTGATTTTAAAGAGTCTTTTCAATTTTTTTTTATTTAATAAATAAGAGAACGTTGACCATTTAAGTTTTTGTATATGGCAGCGAAAATCTTTACCTACTAAATGACAAAGATATCTAGGAGGTTCCATTTTATTAGAAATTTTTAAAAATATTTCGTTGTATTATTTTTAAAATTAGCTGGTTCTCCCTTTAAATCGGTAACATAATCGACGACAAGACGTTAAAAGGCACCATTCACGATACAAAAGCTGAATTTCACCATGCCGGCACAAGCAAACTAAACAAATTTTATTTGGGGAATGCTCCAAAAATTTATTAACGTAAGTGTATATTATTTTTTTTAACGCACTTACATAAAGAAGAAAATGAATCTTATCACATTTTTTTCTGCTCCCTAATAATACTCAGATTAGTTGTTTTGTATTTAGACCATGATGTGATACATTTTTCATTTCTGTTCTGATATTAAAAAAAAAAAAGCAAATATTATACAATTTTTTACACATGGATTTTAACATATGTGAATTTTGATTAAATATATTCCAGTCTCCTGTAAACCCTTTTTTGTAAATATCATTGAAGAAAAATTTATATATTTTACCTTTTTACGCAATTAAAACAACAAAAATTATTTTGTATTTAAGATTCAAAACGGGTTAATACAGAACTTGTTTTGCAAAACAAGAGATATTTTGATATGTAATTTTCCATCGTTAGCAGTCAATTAGCTTACCGTATGCCATAACTCTTTAGTATTATCGAACACACTACTTGTATTGCTGCATTAAACAAGTATGTTTGCTACACTAAAGTCTACTTTCATATTTCTTTATTTATTATCTAATCATGACAAAAAGCAAAAACTATAAACCAAAAAAATCGACCGAGACATCGGACGAAACGACCAATCACAAGTCGTTTTGGTCTGACGTCAGATATAAACGGCCAGACACAAAGTTTAAATCGTTATTACGCCGAAACTTAATTTTTTCTAGAAAATATACAGTGTATTCAAGATAAAGATGCATGGGGATCCCCAAAACGGTAAGATATAGATGGGTAGTTTACATTTGGCAAAGTTGTGTATTGGGGAGCCCAATAATATACCGTTGTACAATTAAAGTTATATTTTGTACTTTCAGAAATATGGCGAAAAAACTGAAATTTTCGATTTTTGTTTTTATTTTTTTCAAGTTTGCTTTAGATATTAGAATAAAATCTAAAAATACATTTACTGGAACTTTTTGAGCTTCATCTATAGGTGACGTCTTGTTTTCGCTAAACCATCATCAATTTTATTTTTTTTAAATAGGCCATGGATTGTTTATTTTATTTTTTAAAGCTGTTTTAATCCCAATTACAATGATGTATAACACTTAATATTTTTCTGTTAAACATCAACTATTCAATACCAAATATTATCGACCAAAGAAACGAACATCAAAGACGCATTCGCTGGTGCTACTTGGCTAAAAATATGCATACACAAACAAATTTAACTTAAAATTTTTATAAATAGATTTGACATTTGACAGAGATATACTATTGTATTTGAGGATAGTTTTGCACCAAAAATTATGTAGCTTTTGCATTTAGGTTTTATTTGTACTTCTAAAGTACTTCTGCAGTCGATCGAAAATACATTACCCAATCATTTTGCCTAAATAATATCTAATTTATTAAATGGGACAATATTTTGTTATTATTATTATTATTGCTTTCAATTATTAAACACTAATAATTATAGAATAAACCATCTTTTAACTGTGCCCGTTATAATAATAAACCTATAATGAATTAAATTTTAGAGGGCGGAAAATAGAGGCATGTAATGTGCTTCTACCCAAACTTATTTGAAGTAAGTATTGCCACTGTTGCATTTAAAGTTTTAAATAAAGGTCTTAAATATTGTAGACTTTCGAAAAATACGCCTGTGGTCTTTTATATAACGATGGGTCACCGATTTCCATCAAATGTTCACCATATCATTGGCAGTGGAATATGGAGTCTAATGACATTTGCCAGCCAGATTAAAAACAAACTTTTCCATTTCAAGAATGGTTACCACAAAAGGCCTAGTCTATAAAGGCGCGTTTACAGAAAGTTGTCAACTAAAAGTTGACAAAAGAAAGTCGAAAACTTGCTGCCAAATTATTGGCGCAAAGGTTGTACTGGAGTGGTTCCCAGTTCTCCACTAGTTTTCTACAAGTTGCAAGTGCGCAAAGCGCGCACCAACAAATCTTTAACACAAACATCGATGTTACCTTTTTGATGATCAATATTATAAAAAAACTCACTTTACTAGCTCCAAAAATAAGATAATAATTTTTTGAGTGAGTTATTATTTAATTATATTTGAAGAAGTTTAAAACTAAAAATAAGTAGTTTTCGCTGCAGCCAATATCCAATAACATTTCTATTTTTCTTGGATGGATTAAGTGTTAATTGCAAGATCGCAAATCAAATTTCGTCCGGCAAGCGTATCGGCATTTGTTCATTTTCGGGGAATTATCGACTTCGCATAGTTGCATCTTCTCACTCGATCATTATTCCATAACTACTTCATACTTTCTGTTACAAAATTATTTGTTTATCTTTATTTATTTTATTTATGTGTTATTATTTTGTTGTGAAACATTGATGTTTTACAACCGATTTTTACAAGACATTGATTTTTGCTTTCGATGTTAACATCGATGTTTTGTGTTGTGTCGATATCCCAGTTTGACCTTGGCAGACAGATTCGGCAAACTGAGCAATCCTGTTTAGTTTATATTCGTTGATTCTTTCCTACCGTTTAAATACACAACAGACTCACTTGTATGACCCAGTGTACTATCAAAAGAATCCATTACTTAAAACATATTGTTAAAATCCCAACTATCATAAAAACATATTAAGTTACCCTTGTATAGCCCTTAAGAAGGATTTTTACCAAAGATCCGATCTTGGATAATATCTTGAATGTGGTGCTTAAACGTCAATCGTTTTGACTATTTGATGTATCGGTTTTTGCTGCGGTAGCTTTCCTGCCTTAAAATGTTGGGTGTTCATGTTATAAGTCCAAGCATTTTCGTGTAAGGTTTATTTTAAATGGTTTAATATTAAATTACAAGTCTTTTAAAAATATTTTGATTAAAGGTGAAAATCGTGTCGAAAAAGTATTAGAAACTTAATTACATTATATTAGAAAGTACCACTCAAAGAATTTTGATGTTATCAGATATAAAAATGTATCTGTTATTTTTACCCATTTTAACTACTTTACAGACCCCTGTATTAAATCTGTATAGCTGGTCAGCTTTATTTATAAGGTTTTAAATTATTAAAGTAACTAGTGTAGAATTTTTTTGGATTTGCTTGCCTGTCTTTTTATTAACCATTGACCACAAATTAAGTATTTTTAAATTTATAAAAGTACACTCTTAAAAATCACACACTTTTTATAAGTAGAGTTAACCCTTTTCTGACAAAATATATTACGCACTCAAAAGTCATATTATATCTGTATTGCAATTACCACAAATACGCGTTTTTAAAGCCGTAGCCAGGAATAATTTTTGGGGTGTTAGCCTTTGTCTCAGGGGTATCGACTTTGCAAAATTGGGTGGTCTTTTTAGGTACTACATATAATACTAAAAGAT